>MU223804.1:299890-349890 GCA_018584345.1 Thuja plicata | reverse complement strand
TTCCTCTACAATCCATGAGGCCTCTAATTCTGGTCTATCCATCCATTGAATTAGCTATTCCATGTAGACCTTATGCCTTGTAGTCTGCTTAACCCTAGAGTCTAGAACTTTTTCAGATACCATCTGTGGTTTGGGAGGCAATACAATAGCCTCAACATCCCCACTGAGTCCTTGACTGCCTTGACTAATCTCATATATCTTCCCTCTGAACTTGACTAAGTCTTATACATTGAATATCAAAGATATGCTCAAATCTGATGGTAAGTCTATCTTATAGGAATTAGATCCATATTTTTCCAAAAGTTGGCAAGGTCCCACCCTTTTCATTTTAATCTTTGTAGGGACACCTCTCTATAACCTTGACTTGTTCAAGTGAACCATCACATAGTCACCCACTTCAAACTGAACATCTATCCTCTTTTCATCAACTTCGGCCTTCAACTTTTGTTGACTGTCTTGGATTTGCTTCTTGACTTATTCTTGTATCTCCTTCATAGTATGGGTCAAGTCATCAACATGTCCACTTCTATACTCCATACCTCCAAGATCCCTAAGCTCACACACACCTCTAGGGTACATTCCATAAACCACCTCAAATGGGCTTCTTCCTATCATTTTGTTCTTACTGTCATTGAAAGCATATTCTTCTTGGGGAATGACCACATCCCAAGTCTGCCCATAATCCTTAGTTAGGAACCTCAATAGGTTACCTAACACTCTATTCACCACCTCAGTTTGGCCATCAGTCTGAGGGTTGAAGGCTGAACCAAAATCTATATTGGTACCCAATCTAGTCAACAATGTCCTCCAAAAATGGCTCATAAATTTTACATCCCTATCTGATACTATGCTCAAAGGAAGACCATGGATCCTCACAATATCCTTAAAGAAAAAATAGGCTGTGTGGATAGATCATTAGTAATCTTACAGGGTATGAAATGACCCATCTTGCTAAATCTATCAACTACTACATATATGTTTTCATACATTTTCTTAGTTTTGGGTAGACCTACTACAAAATCCATACTCACACACTCCCATGGTTTGTTAGGGACTGGTAAAGGCTGATATAACCATGCTTTACTTATTCCTCCTTTGGATTTCATGTAGACAACACACTGCTCCAGATATTTGGTGACATCTCTCACCAACTTTGGCCAATGGTAGAACCTTTGCACAAGCTCCAAGGTTTTGTTCATACCAAAGTGAACACTTAAAGATACATTATGTTTCTCATGTATGAGATTCATCCTCATAGAGCCTCTTGGCACACATAACTAATTAATCCTAAATAATAGTCCATTTTGTAAAGTAAACTCTGAGAACGTACTATGGAATTGATTCTAAAAATCAACATAACCTTGTATGCTTCCCCAAAGTCCTCATCTTACTTATAAAGATCTCTGAAACTATCAATGCCAATTCTATTCAATTGGACTTCTTGGACTGTAATTAACCTCCTAATTAGTGCATTTGCAACCTTATTAAGCTGTCCTTTCTTGTGCTTTATAGTAGAGGTGAATTCCTGCAAATACTCCATCCATTTCAAATGTCCATTTCTTAGTTTCTCCTGAGTATTATTGTAACTAAGGGCCTAGTTGTCAGTGAACACAAAAAATTCTTTGGGCAATAGATAGTGCCTCCATTTTCTCAAGGACTGAAGTAAAGCATATTGTTCCAAATCATAAGAAGAAAATCTCTTCTTAGCCTCATTCAATTTCTCACTAAAGAAGGGAATTGGCCTACCTTCTTGACTCAACACACCCCCTACTGCCATCCCACTTGCATCAATTCAATGGTGAACAATTTCTCAAAACTTGGCAATTGTAGGACAGGTTGAGTAGCCACTTATTTCTTCAACATCTCAAAGGATTTCTCTGCTTCTAAGGTCCACCTAAACTTAGTTTTGACCCCACCCTTAATAGTATCCAATAATGGTGCACATATCTCATTGAAATTCCTAATAAATTTCATATAAAATTGTGCAAGGCCATGGAAAATTCTTACCTTAGTGGTTGTGGTAGGTGGAGGCCAATTTAGGATAGCAGCAACCTTGTCTTGGTCCATCTTCAAAGACCCTTTGGAAACTACAAAGCCCAAATATATTAGTTCCTGCTTGAAGAACTCACATTTTTCAAGGTTGATAGCCAACTTCTCTTCATGTAATCTCTCCAACACTACCTCTACATGTTTGATATGCTCCTCTCTTGTCTTGCTAAATATCAGTATATCATCAAGATATACCACCACAAACTTCCCTGTGAAGTCCTTGAGCACCTCATTGATGAACTTCCTAAATGTGCTCGGAGCATTAGAGAGGCCAAATGGAATTACAATCCATTGATATAACTCATTTGTGGTCTTGAATATCACTTTCCATTCATCACCTTCCTTCACCCTGATTTGGTGATAACCACTTTTTAAACCCAACTTGGTAAAATACATTGCCCCTCCAAGGCAATACATGAGATCTTCAATCCTAGGTATAGGGAACCTATACCTTATTATAATTTTTCTTATTGCCCTTGCATTTTTGCAAAGTCTCCATTTTTCTCCCTTCTTGGATGCCAAAAAAAATAGGATTGCACAAGGGCTTATACTCTTCTTGATCAAGCCTTGATCCAAGAGTTCTTGCACTTGTCTTGCTACCTCCAAATTTTGATCAGGAGTAAGCTTGTATGCTACCTTATTGGGTAGAGATGCACCAAACACAAACTCTATTTGGTGACTGATTACCCTCTTAGGTGGTAGGGTTGTAGGAGTTCCAACACTCACTATATCTTTGTACTTCACAGGAAGTTCATGTACCTCTAGTGGTAATGGTTCCTTAACTGGTTTTTTTTCCTCCTTGGGTCTTAGCACAATGGCATACCCTTCACTTTCATCATCCTTGATATCCTTCACAAACTCCTTTCCACTACACAACATGACATTAGGAGTCTTAGACTATGGCTCTTCATCATCTAGCAAAGACTAAATCTTGAAAGTTCTGCCTCCTTTCTTTAATGTGATGGAATTATCCTTCCCATTGTAAACTACCCCATTATCAAATTTCCAAGGCCTTCCTAATAGAAAATGACAAGAATCCATTGGTAGGATGTCACGAAGTAACCTATCCTTGTACCTTGCTATTGAAAACTCAATGCATGTTTGCTCATTTACCAATATGCTTTGGCCTTTGTTGAGCCATGTTACCTTATAGGGATTTAATGGGGTATTTTAGCTAGCTTGAGTTTCACTAGTACCTCCTCTAAGATGATATTATCTATGGATCCAGAGTCCATAATCACTTTACAAACCTTGCCAAGGATTTTACATCTGATTCTAAACAAATCCCTCCTTTGTTTGGGCTCATCCTTGATTGGTTGTCTTATCAGTACTCTCCTCAGCATTAGGTTTTCACCCATCTCAGAATCTAGATGGTCAATCTTAGGTGATTTGACACTTGAAGTGTCCTCAAGAACATATGCTACCCTTTTGTCACTGTTTGCTGCAGAAGGCTTGTCAGGACATCTATAGGTTGTATAACCTAATTTCCCACAATAATAGCACTTCATGGTTGCAATGTATGAACTATTCTGATACCCTCTTCCTATACTAGGGCCACCATGATTATCCCTACCTATGTTGTAGCCTCCTCTTGAATTACTTACAGTATGCTACTCTATCAACTTGTTCTAACCTTGTGACCTTTGCTCATTACCTCTGCCTTGGTAGCCTCCTCTTTGACCCCTTTGATATCTTCCTCTACCTCTATTATTCTTGAAGCTAGAGTGACATTCTTATTTTTCTTCTCCTCCACTCTTATGGATAATTGATGACACTTATGTATTGTAGTTGGTGTCCATAGGCTAATCTCCTCTTGGATGTTCCATTTCAATCCAACCAATTATCTAGAAACTTTGATTGACTCATCTTCTTGTAGTTTAGACCTTAGACACAATATTTAGAATTCCACAGTGTATGAGGCCACATCTAGGTCTTTTTGTTTCAAGTTCTCTCTCTTTCTATGAAGTTGGATTTCATAATCCTCTGGCAGATAATTCTCCTTGAGCTTGGTCACCATTGTGTTCAAGTTTTCTATGGGTTGTTTACCCAGAATTACCCTCTCATCTTGAAGGTATTTCCACCAAGTAAAATCTGACCCTCTGAGTCTATACTTGGCCACCTTAAGCTTTTTGGGTTTAGTCAAACCCTCACATTCGAAATGCTTCTCCATTCCCTCTATCCAATCCATTACTGTTTCAATATCCATCTTGCCACTAAACAAAGGTATACCTTCCATTACTTTGCCACCTAATTCTTTGATGGCCTTCAATAATGGCTCTTCATTCAAGATAGGGTCTGGTTTAGTAATGATGTCTTCCTCAGCAACCTTTTTACCCCTATCAGTTCTTTCCACTCCCTCTCTGCTTCTAGCTTCTTCATTAGCAACTTCCTCTAGCCTTATCCTCATTCCTTCTAAGGCTTCCTCAAGGAGTCGGTTCTTCTCCTTTTTATCATAAACTTCCCTAGCTAACTCTTCATTTTTCACCATCTTTGACTCTCGTACTGATTCATTAGTAGCTGCAGACAGGTGCTAACTTCCAAAGTTTCTCAGCTTGCTCTGATACCAATCTAATGTAACTCTAGTCTTTCTTTACCCTATCTTCCTCTAGGGGCTCCTAGGTCATTCCACTAACCTAATAGGGTTATTTAGTTAACCCTTCTCTCCTTAGGATTCTCCTCACAAGATCTTACTTCTTTCAACTAGTGAACATCAACAAGGTAGAACAAAAACTCACCATACTCCTTCCTAGGCTCTTAATGGCTTTTCTAGCTCCATCTGCACAAACTGATACAAATGGATCCAAAACTCTTCCCTATGTAGAAACAGTATTCTAGGGTGTTAATTGGAACCAATACAAGGTATCCAAGCTCCCTTTTTCAAAGAAACTCTCAATGAGCTCCAAGGATCAAGCCAAATTAACCCAAAATAGGGCTACAAGCAATTAGGCCTATTTTGAGGTAAAACTCCAATAGATTGTAAATCTTGTTAACAAGTCAGAAAAATAACACCATATCATGATACCCTTTATCAAGAACCTAATAATTTTCTACGTATTGGCTTCCCAAGGTGTCCGTACAGTACCTCCTATAAACATGCTGAAAAATCAGGGTTTTAAGACCTTTTCACTATCTTCTCAAGAAATTGATTTTCTTGCCTAGAAAGAATTCTCACCCAAAATTCACCTCCAAGTTATGGATCCTTCACTCACCCTACTATCTCTCTAAAATCCCTAATTGATGCAATAAATGCTTTCAATCCTTCCAAATTTCTCTGCAACTGTTGGTGATCCCTAGCCATGCATCACTGGCTCGCCTAGGGAATCACCTTATAAATTTCTCCCATGCTTTCTTGGGACCCTCCTTCACTATAAATAATGTACATGGAGTCACCTCCAATATTCCAAAGGCACATGCAAGTTCCAAGGTGTAAAATGGAGCTATGACTCCATTTGAACTAGGTGCCTGGTTCAGACCAGCGACTAGGCAAAACACAAAAAAAATTACAAAAGAAACCAAAACTATACAATAAGAAAAAGAGAACCACAAAAAGTATAATAAAAATATACATTAACATAAAAATGGATTACAGTAGATGATTCAATCCATTATAATTCCAAATACTCAAAAATTACAAAAACTGTAATTGTTCTTCAATTCTACAGTCTGTACACACTCTGACACAATAATGCCAACCCTTAAAATTGATTGAGGATAGCCTTATGTAGTTTACCAAGGCACTAAAACACTAGTTTTAGACAATTAAGAAACCAATTCCATCAAAGTTACATTGTTGCAACCAATTTTTTCAATGTTGTCCATGACAACATTGATAACTTTTGCAACTTTTTGGATATGCTATCAAAAATTGGTCAAAAGTTGTCCAAACTTTCCCAAATCACTAAATAAGGTGTAATAACATGAAATAGGACCTCTAGTGGCTTGATTGGCCAATTTGGAACTAAAATCCACAAAACACCATATTTAACCTAGATGGACTCAAAGGTCACTAAGGACCTATTAAGGCATCCTCACTTAACAGACTACACACAAGGACCTACATGTCCCCTTATTACCCTAGTGGTATAGCTAGAACCATTAAAAGCCAAAAAAATCAAAGAGGCCCTAGGTCATATTGCATATTTTAGCCCTACCTGGGTGCTCCTATAGTAATAACTAGGTCTTGAGATCTCTGAATGACTTTCTTAACCTGAGCAACATCACGAGATCTAGCGCTGACTGCCTGATCAAGACAAGATCTATGGATATCACTAGATCTCTAAAAGATAGATAACTTTGACTTTATCTTGAGATCTAGCATCATCTGGGCAATTAGAGAAAGCACAAGACTAGATCAATGGTGCAGGGGTAATCTCAGAAAGAAATGGAATATTCAATTTAGATTGGGAGATGGTGCGACAAAGACAAAGTAAAAGTGCACATGAGTTTAAAAAGATTCTTAGTGGCTTGGAAAAGGTAATCACAAATTATAACATACCAAGAAGGGTTTTAAGACTTTTTTCAACCAACGACTATAATTTTTAAAATAGGGTTCAGGGATAGAGTAAGAAATAACAGAGTTTTCATGATTTTGACCAAATTTCTTACTCATTTTTACAGTGCTAACAGACCCTATGAATAATATCATAAACATAGAATAAAATTTGAACATCAAATCCAAAAAATAAGAACAAATAAACCATTTTCTTGAAATGAGAACTTACAATGGTAAAATAACATCAAAAACACCAATAAACAACAAAATTCAATCATAGCAAACAAAAAACATGAAAAAAAATTTAGAATTGTTTGTCAGTGGTACAAAACGACAGAAAAACAACAATGGGACCTTGGGACAACTTGCAAAGACTATTTTAAGACCGTTGAAGCTAGCAACGTTCCTAATTCAACAGAACCCGATTGGGAACCAAACTGTCAGCTCCATCAGCTCTAGTTGGTCAGGTAAATGCTAGGGGAGATCTTTTTTTTCTTGCAAATCATCAAGAACATTTTGGTGCAAGTCAGACCAAAGTTTTCCCAAGGTGCACTAAGCCAAATTGTGCAGAAATTTTTTGGAGAGCCATATCTTGGACCTCGTGAGAGATATCAAAGATCTGTGAAGTGCATAAGGACCATCTTGGGAAGGCCTACAAGCATGTATCTCAATCCTAGGAGATTCCACTCGGATTTTGTTTGGTGAACCAATCTCGGTTGGTACAAAAAGTTGCGTTGTTTCTCAATTGAAAGTTGCATTGTTAAACTGTTTGTCATGGAACCAAACCATCACCTCTAGTTGGTCGGGTAAATGCTAGGAGAAATATTTTTTCACTTCAAAAGAATCAAGAACATTCTGACACAAGTCAGACCAAAGTGTTCCCAAGGTGCACTAATCCAAAATATTCAACTACTCCTTGAGTTTCTCAATGACATCTTCAGCCTCCACAAGTTTTCTTCTATAAAACTCCCTATATTCCTTAAGAACCTCTCCCAATCTGTTAGGCTTCTTCAAAAAACTAGGCTCTGATACCAATTATTAGTATACAAAGGCACTGGGGGGGTTGAATAAGTTTAAACAATTAATGAACCAATTGAAAGAATAATCAGATAATTCTTTTAAATAAATTCCATGCAATTAAATATGTAAGTGTAACGATGCAATAGAAGTAAAACAATTCAAACGTCCATAAAGCATAACATATAAGACCATAATTTTAATTGTACATTATGCCTATTACTTTGGTTTGACAAAATATTTTCAAGGTAGTTGGTTTTAAAAAGATTAGGTCTATTACACATGACAACACATGAAAAATATATAAGATAGAAAAAAACATACATACAAGGCATGAAAAATATGTAGTATGAAAATAATACATACATAAAACATATGGAAAAGATATAATATAAAAATGAACATACATACATAAATACAATGCATGACAAAGATACATACATAAATACATAATATGAAAATCAACATACATACTTAAATACTATGCATGAATCATTATTATAATTTAGAGAAACATGAGATATCCACTACATGAGCCATTGTTATAATTATAATGAATCGTAATTCACTCATATCTTCTTAATCAAATGGTACACAGTAGACTATACAAAATGGGGCCCCTTGGTATATATAAATCAACCCATGGCCACTTCTATATACAATTTGATCTTCTTTCAATATACAAATTGTATTCTCGAAATATACATGTAGACCACTTCATAGTCATTTATATTTACAAAAAATTGAACTTAGATTGTTTCACAAAATTTATATACAAAATCGTAAAAATAATTCTACCATTTTTTATAATGATTCTTCGTGATGGCCACAAAATAATTGAGGGAACCTTCTGGATCAAATCTAATCCTTATTGGGTCATGTATTTGATGACATGTAATTGATTGAATGTTTGAAGATGTTAAGTTGATCACCGAAATGCAAAAGGACAATGCAAGACATTAAATAAGTTAATGGATTGTATTTTCATTGATGTCAACTTGATATAATCTAATCGGTTATAATCAAAGTGTCAAAGAATTCAAAGGATCGGAGAGATAAAGATTATGCTTTTTGTAATGCATAAAAGACAAGTATTCATAATGTGACTGCAAAAAATGACGATTAGTGAAACCCAACAGATAGAGATCACCGACAATCATGTCACAGTGATGCCCAAGAAAGAACACCGACAAGCATTACCAACAAGAAGAATCACAAGCATACATGACGACCATAAACATAGTGTAAACCGATGGAGAATCCCGAGGAGAACTGGAGTGTTGACCGATGCTATCAAATAGTTAAACAACAAAATTAACTTGAGTTCAAAAATGACAAAATATCTAGTTAGCATAGCTAAAAATAAATTTAACTGGTAGTTATCATTGTTTTCATCGACAAGATAAGCCATAGATAAGTAATTGATTTAAAGCTATTTTGTCCAATTGGCAAGAAGATCTTAGCGAGATAAAACAAGATTTTTTCTTTAAATCTTATTGGCAATTATTGTGGATTAGACCAAGATCAAGAAAATCAAGAACCTAACAATGGTGATATTATGTCTATAAAGAGACAACTAAATTCATTACAAATTGGTGTGGTGAATGAAAAAGAGGATGCTAAAGAGAAATTGATGAAGAGAAACTTCATATAGTGTTGATCAACAAGCTAAGGAAAGAGCTAAAATTTCTGTAGACATCGATCAACAAAGCACAACATCACCGAGAAGAATAAAAGTGGATAAAAGGTATAAATAGAGTTATAATGATTAGAATAGTTTTGTGAGGTTACAATAGATCTAAAAATATGCAAGTATAAGTTGCATATGTCAATAGATCATAATGTTTCATTTTAACCATTGATTCAAAAAGTCTCTTAACTGAGCAGGATTTAAAGATCCTTTCTATATTGAGATACATCCTAAGGAGTATCAAAAATTTTGATCATGAAGATAGTGTGAGATTCCAGATACCAATTGACAGGCCAAGTGAGTGTTTGATCAAAGATGGAAGCATAGATATGCTTGATATCAAATGACAGACTAAAATTTTAAATCCTCTAACAAGATCACACCTAACAGTGTATTTTAAACCTTTAACAGGGTTAGCTCTTCACCGACCTCACTTCAGAAGAGTGAAAATTTTGGGTTACTGATCCCAAGTGTTTTTTCCCTTAACAGGGTTTCCACACTAAAAAACAATGTGTCAATGTGTTTATGAGTCATTACTTTGGTGTTTTGCATTACACTTAACTTAATTGGATTGATCAGTATACTGTAGATAATTTACTCTTTTGGTAAATTAACAGAGTGCTATTTGGTAAACATACACTAGAAGGTGTTACAAAGCATTCTGAGTAGTAGTAAATTGATATAAGTATTTGGAGGCATTCATCTTATAGGACTGAAGATAACTAGAGGTATAATTTTGTGGTACTAAGTTTTAAGTGTTGATTATTGGAACAATTTTTAGGCCACTAATTCACTCCCCCTCCTCTCATTTATTACTAACAATTGGTATCAGAGCTTGTGTGCTTAGAAAATGAGTTTAATAGCTCAAGAAAAAGATCACAAGGTGAATAGATAAGATATGACCAAGTTGAAGAAAGGCAACTTCACATCATGGCAAAGAAGAATAAGACTCCACCTATAAAGTATTGGAAATGGTATTGTTCAATACTTGGATACTAAATATGTGCTGCCTATAGGACCTCATACTCTTGAGCAATTAAGAGTCAAGCATGAGCATAATTTCATGATGATAGAACTTGCATCATCACTCTTTGATGTTGAGTTTGAAGATGTCAAAACCTGTACATCTACAAAGAAAATGTGGGATAAGTTGAATCTTGTACATGGGGGAGATGCCAATATACTCAGACAAGAGGTAGAAAGCCTAAGAGGGAGGTTTGATTACCTAAGGATGAAAGAAGGAGAAAACATTACTCAGTATAGCTAAAGAATCAAAGAGGTAGTAAATGCTATCTGAGGAGTTGGAGGTGTACTTAAAGAGGAGATAGTGGTAAGAAATATATTAAGAACCATATTGCATATTTATGCTAATAGATTTTCTTCTATTCAAGAAATGAGAGAAGTAGAAAATAATACAATTACTCTAGATAGTCTAATTGGTAGACTAATTTCATTTGAGATAAATAACTTTGACAATAGTGTCTTACCATCTATAGAATCTGCATTCAAATCTTCTCTAAATATAAGTAATTCAAGTCATATACATGTTGTTAGAAATGATAGTGATAGTGATAATGAGGATCAAGGACTTGATGAGATTGAAGCACTTATGGCTAGAAGATTGCAGAGAGGCAAAGAAAGATACAAAGGTAAATTACCACTTGTATGTTTCAATTGTAAAGAGGTTGGACACTTTTCTACAAGATGTCCAAACCGAAGAAAAGATGATAGAGGAAATGACAGATCACATGAGAAGAAGTTTGATAAAGGTGAAAATAGATATTACCGAAGCAACCAACAATCTAACAAGAGAGATACCCATGACTAAAAGGACAAAGGGAAGAAATATTGTTACCTAGCTGAGATTAAAGTTGATGACACTGACACCAAATTAGAAGAAGACATCAAGATGGTATTTTTAGCCATGAAGGATGATTCAGATGAAGATGAAGAAAGGTATGTAGAAACTGCACTCATATCTAAAGTTAGTAAAAATGATGTCTGGATCATATATAGTGGCTACACTCACCATATGACTGGTGATAAATAGAAGTTTGAGACTTTTGAATACTATAATGGTGGTTCAGTAAGAATGGGAAATGATACACCTTGTCCAGTTTAAGGTAAAGGAACCATAATGTTAAATAGCCTGATAAAATGTGTAAATGCTTAATTGGTTAAAGGACTGAATTACAAGTTGTTAAGTATTTCTTAGTTGAACAATTCAGGTCACAAAGTAGCATTTGAAAATAAGAAGGCAAAGATCTATAATGAATCACAAAGGTTGATAGGTACCGGTGAGTAGACAAAAGATAACCTTTTCTATCTTGATGACACTAACACCATTTGTTTAATGGCTAGAAACAAATAAATATCGTTGTAACACAAAATATTGTGTCATGTGAACTTTGTCAACATGATAAAGATAAGAAACAAAAGGAATGTCAGAGGCTTACCGACAATGACTAAGCCTGAGCATATCATGTGCAAGAATTGTTAAAAAGGTAAGATGACAAAGTCTAGTTTAAAGAGTAAAACCGATACATCTACTGCAATTCTAGAATTAGTCCATACATATCTATGTGGATCCCTAAGAACAAAGAGCTAATATGGAGATAGGTATTTTATTCTCTTTATTGATGATTTTTTCTAGAATGGTGACAGTCCTATTTTTAAAAGATAAATTAGAAGCATTTAATATTTTTAAATGGTACAAAGTAATGGTAGAAAAATAAAGTGAAAATAAATTGAAATGCTTAAGGTCAGAGAGAGGAGGGGAATTTACTTCAGAAGAATTCACTAACTATTGCAATGAGCATGGAATTAAAAGATAGGTTTCTGTGCCAAGAACACCACAACAAAATGGAATTGCTAAAAGGAGAAATAGATCATTTGTTTACTTTGCAAGAACATTGATGATTGATAAAAGCATCACTCAAACATTTTGGAGGGAAGCTGTTAGTACAACTGTCTATATAGTAAACATAGTAAAATTGAAGGACACAAAGAAGACACACTGTGAGCTTTGGTATGGTCATACACCCAATATAAGTTACTTCAGAATATTTGGTAGGCAATGTTATATATTGAAGGATGATAGAAATGGAAAACTTGACTGCAAAAGTGAAGAAGGTATCTTCCTAGGGTATTCAACCAAAAGCAAGGCTTATAAATGTCTTAACAAGTCACCGAACAAAATCATTGAAAGTGCAAATGTGAAAAATAGATGAATTTGCATAAAATAATGATAAGGAAAGCAAAAAGGAACCAGATGACTACAACAGGTTAGTTTATACAGAACCTGACACTCTACCCGAGAAATAGTGTGTCACTCTCGAGCAAAAGAACATTGCACCCCAACATCAGGATGTAATTATCGACAATCAGGATAATCATCAAGATGATGTTCTGATAATGGAGAGAAAAATGAAGGTGAAAAAGATAATTAGAATGATGAACACAAAGTTGAACCAAAACTTTCCAAGTATATTAGAAGACATCATCCACAAAACTAAATCATAGGAGACAAGAAGGCTGGAACAAGAAGTAAGTCACTTAACACAAGATGTTTACTTTGTGATTTTGAGCCTAAATCTGTTTACAATGCACTTGAGAATGAAGAATGGGTCAGTGCTATGAATGAGGAGATAGAAAAGATTGAGAAGAACAATACATGAACACTAGTACCGAGACCAGATGACAAGAATGTCATTGGTACCAAATGGATATTCAGAAACAAGTTGAATCAGAAAGGAGAAGTCACTAGAAATAAAGAAAGATTAGTATGCAAGGGATATGCACAAGAAGAAGGTATTTGTTATGTAGAAACCTTTGCACCTATTTCTAGACTAGGAGTTAGAATCTTACTTGCTTATGATTCATTTAAATGATTCAAGGTATACCAAATGTATGTCAAATCTGCATTCCTAAATGAAATTCTAGAAGAAGAGGTATACATTGAACAACCAGAAGGGTTTTGTTGATCCAAACAAGAGAAACATGGTATGTAGACTACATAAAGCATTGAATGGATTTAAACAAGCACCTAGAGCCTGGTATGAAAGAATTCACTCATATCTCCTTAGCATAAAATTTGTTAGAACAAGTGAAAATAACAATTTGTACTTAAAGAAGATACCGATGGTAATATTCTGATTGCTGAAATCTTTGTTGATGACATCATTTTTAGGGGAAATGAATTATTATGCAAATCCTTTGATAATGAAATGAGCAAGGAATTTGAAATGTCTATATTTTGTGAGATCAAATTCTTTCTTGGTCTACAGATTCTTCAACAAGATGCAGGCATATACATCACTCAGTCCAAATACATCAAGGAAGTGCTGAAGATATTCAAGATGGAAAATTCCAAACCAGTTGGAACAACTATGGCTACCAAATGAAACATGACAAAATAAGATAAATCCAATGAGGTAAATCAGACCTTATATAGATATATCATTGGAAAATTGATGTATTTTCTTGATACCAGACCATATATAGCACGTGTAGTGGGGATAGTTGCAATATTCTCTACTAATCCCAAATAATCACATATGATTGCTGATGAGCCTCCCAAAAGGCCATCTTTTCCATGTGATTACTTTCCTTTTTGAGCATTTTGTTTTCAGAAATAGAAGACTTCAAACTTATGGTTTTTATATATTTTTATATGAAATGACATAAGTAGATAAAATGGATGGTGAAAATATAATGTGTTTTGCTTAAAGATAATGGATAGAAGTTGTAGGATTTAAGTGATTTCATGTTGAATGGATAGTCCTTTTCCCTATGCTATGTTTGTGGGTAGTTTCCTTCCTATAGCCAAATGTTGTGCAAGAATATGAAATGAAATCTCACACTTCTTTCTTAGTATTAAATGATAATATATATATATATATATATATATATATATATATGCGTTGGAAGTTATGTATACTAACCATTTTGTAGGAGTCAAGTTATGGCATATTAGAGAATTCTAGCATGGTGTTGTTAGGGTCAACGACAACCGTTACCTTCAGAAGTGCCAACATAAAATAGGGAATTAAGTAAGCGGTTAAAGATCAGCATGTAGCGGAACTCTTGTGGAGGAACAATTCAATCCAGTTCCTAAGAAGACACCACATGCAGATCTAGAACCACTGCATGCTACATTCTAGGAAGAACTTGAAGACCTACTTTTGTTGTTTAAGATTTATGTTATGAGCATGATGTATCCATTAGTGATCCTCATTAATGGAGTGATCCTAGATTTAGGTTGTAGTGTATTTCCTCCTTAAATAAGTGGATTTCTATAGTTCCACACGAGAGTAGAGGAAGAAAAGAGTCAATTGATGTAATTTCTAGACTAGAGTTTGATATTGTAGCACTATTTATTTTCCAAGCATATTTCCTCCATGAATGAATAGAATGCAGAATTTGAGTTTCAGTCTCTTATCATAATTTCATTTCTATTCACTCATCCAAGGGGGCCCACTTGGTGAGTGAATCATTTTATTAGATTAAAATTTATTTCTTTTCTCATTAAGTAGAAGATAGAACTTTGTTGTTCCTGCAGCCACTAGTAGCAGAACTGGTGTACTGTTCTTACAGCATAGGTGAGAAAGGTAACCCCTACTCGTAATTACTATTTTCTTAGCATAATTGCATTCAATTGAGATAGTGTAGATTCCTAAAGCATAATGTATTTTGATTCCCTAGGTTTAGCCATGAGAATCAAGGAAGTTTGAAGCATATACTTTGCGAACACCATTCCAAGTTTACGTCCCTGGTCAATAACTAAATGAGAGTAAATAATCTACTTAGCAGCCATTTAGGGTGTTCAATCCTGAAATAGTAGTCCAATGCTATGTGTTTCTAAGAAAATTGTTTGGCTAAGCATTTTTGGTGCCACTGTCAGGGATGGTGTTAGTTCAAACCACTTTGGTGTCCATGATTCTAGTGTTCATAGTTTAGGATTTAATTTTAAGAAAGAAATTTATTGATAGGAGAAGAGATCCTCATGGAAGATTCCTTCCTCATTAATACCAGGTTGAACCATTTGATCTTTTTAACCTTGAGCCTGAAGACCCGCAAGTAGATAGTTAAGAAGAAGACCTGTTTGAAAATCCATTTGCAGATGCCCAAGGAAAAATTTCATCACCCTCATCATCCAAAGAATCATTACATCTAGAAGTCATTTTTGATGATCTTGAGTATCACAAAAACCCTTTAGCTGTTATCCTATACCAGCCATAGAAAAAACTAGGCCCTCCTCCAGGAATGGCTCTGCCTACCTTTCCTTTCCCAATTCCTCCTCAATAGGGTAACCAAAACTTGAAGAACATTCCAGTCGCTGCATTGCCAAAATTTTACGGACTTAACATTGAAGATCCTGAGACTTTCCTCTTCGAGTTCGATATCCTCTACAAAAGCTATGACTACACAACTAATGCCCATAAGCTGAAGTTGTTTCCATCAAATCTCAAAGAGGCCGCGCTAAGATGGTTTATGAGCCTTGGAGCTAATGTCATACCAAATTGGAATGCCATGAGCAATATGTTCCTTGAAAAATACATAGAATAATGTAGAGGATAGGATTTAAAAAGAGATGACATCTTTAAGATGTCACAAAAAGAGGATGAAACCTTGGAAGACTATGTTTCTAGGTTTATGTATAACTTGCAGTGAAATGCTCAACACCAGTTAAATGAGAAATCACATAAGCATCTGTTCCTCAAAGGTGTCAATGAAGGAAGCATAGAGGCCTTGGACCTTATGGCTGGTGGAAACATCACCCAGAAAAATTGGGTGGAGATCACGACCATATGTATGAATTAGTCAAGGGGTACAATAAAGAAAGGAAGAGGATTAAGGGACTTTCCTCAAAAGACAAATGGCTCTGGAGTGTCTAAGATAGAAATGTCCAGTCTCCTGTCTGACTTCAAGTAGGATATTATCAATGACATGGCTACTCAGCTAGATACCATGCAAGCCTGAAGGAAGAAAGAGGACATGGACGCTATACTGGCTGAATTCTGTTCCCATTGCACAGAGAAGAAAAGAAATTGTAAGTGCAAAATTGTTGCATCTGTGGACACTACTTCAATGCCCACCGAGTTTAAGGCAATAGATGAGGAGAATGGAGAGGTCTTTTACATGGCTCAAAGGTGACCATGGGCTCAGAGACAAGAATATGCCCCAAGACCCCTTAAATCATTTTGGTTATAATAATAATAATAGTAATTAGTGGCAGAATCAAAACCCCCAGAATTCTGTCCCTTAAGGATAGAATCAGAATAATCATTGGTCAAATGAATAGCCATAGTATAACCAAAATTTCCAATAGCCACAATATAACCAAAATTTTCAACCTTAGTTTAACCCAAACCAACAATAGTTTAACCCATATCAGCAATAGTATAATTCATTTCAGCAGTCGCATAAGAATAACCAATGGCAACCACATGGTAACTAGCAACAACAACCTCAGTGGGGGCCTAATCAGCCTACTCAAAAATAAGCTATAATGCCTCCACCTCAGCAACAAGCTATTATTCCTCTACCTCCTATAGCCAATAAAAACCCTTAGAAACCACAACTGCCTGCTCAACCAAATTCGAATCCAAACAACAAGCAGCAAGCCTATTGACTGCAAGTGAATGATATCCACCTAAGATCAGGGACTACATTTCCTACACCAAGAGTACCAATAATAAATGATGTTTTTGATACTAAGGAAGCTTCTAAAAATTGCAATATTGTTGTTCCCCCTATTGTACCACCTATTCAAGTTGAGAAAGAACCACCTTTTCCGCAAAGATTGGCCCAACCTTCAGTATCCCCTAAAGAGAATACTATTGCAAAAGACCTGATTGACCAACTGAAGAAAATGACTATCCAAATACCATTATTGGATGCCCTAAAGGAAATTCCAATCTATAACAAAGCAATTAAAGAAGTCTGTATCAAGCACCCTAGTAGGAAAAAGAAAGATCTTGATACTGTCCATGTTCTTGGATAACTTTCTGATCTAATGCTTAGTAAAACTTTGATGCCTAAATACTCTGATCCAGGAAGTCTAGTGGTTACCATTCACATTAATGGTATACAAATACCAAAATGTTTTGGTTGATTTAGGAGCCTCTATTAATGTTATGACTATGGATGTATTGTTAAGGCTTAGTATCATTGGGTTGAGGGAAACACCCACTATTCTCTAGCTAGTTGATAATTCAACTATCAAACCAGATGGTATGGTAGAGGATATTGTTGTCACACTTGATTCCTTATAATAACCTTTAGATTTCATCATCCTATCTCCAAAAGAAACACTAGGAGGGTTTCCATTAATCCTAGGGAGGCCTTGGTTAGCCACAACAGATGCTTGCATTGCATGCTGCTAAGGGAAAATGACCATATCTGATAGTATTAATACTAAGAAATTAACACTGTATTCTCTAGCAAAACCTCAAGTTGAACTTGACCAAGTTGTCTAGCCAGATCTAGGAGACATCCCCCTTGAAGCCAATTCAATATAGAATCTTATGGTTATTGATAGAAATCCATTCATGGTCTCGCAAGAAGAGGATGACATACTAGTAGCAATTCTTACAAACTATTATGGCTTTGAAGAACCCTCATGTCATGAACCTAAATGTCCTCTGCAAACCATATTGCCCCTGAAGTCTTCATCCAAATTTCTTGTAGCACCAAATTATGTCCATACTTTTTTACCCCATGAAATAAAGTCACCTACCTTTGCAAAATTTCTTATGTTAGACAAAGTCAAAAGAGTGCAAATTGCCTTAAGCAGGGAATTAAATGTCAATAAGGATCTCACTGAATCTCAGATGTCTAGCCTTGAGCATCTTTTGCAAAAGAATCAGAAATATTTTGCATGGGACTATACTGACATGAAGGGGATTGACCAAAAATTGTGTACCCATAAGATTTATATCAGTCCAGAGTCCAGACCTATTAGGCAACCTCAAAGAAGGATAAACCCTACATTAAGAGATATAGTAAAGGTTGAATTGCAATAACTTCTCCAAGCTGACTTCATATATCCCATTTCTGATAGTCAGTGGGTCTCCCTTCTTGTCATTGTTCCCAATAAAGGAGGCAAATGGTGAGTTTGTGTCAAATATAGGGAGCTTAATAAGGCAACCAAGAAGGATCACTTTCCATTTCCCTTTATTGACCAAGTACTTGACAACCTTGCTTGCAAAATGTATTTTTCATTCTTGGATGGTTTTAGTGGCTACAAATAGATCCAGATATCACCAGAAGACCAGGATAAGACAACATTCACCTGTCCATGGGGAAAATTTTCTTATTCTGTCTTACCATTTGGGTTATGTAATGCACCTAGTACTTTCCATAGGGCAGTGATAATAATTTTTTCTGACATTGCTACCGATTGTGTTGAGATATACATGGATGATTTTACTGCACATGGAACTACATTCGAAGAGGCTTATGAAAATTTGGAAAAATTTCTTCAAAGATGTCAAGACTACAATCTCTCACTTAATAGTGAGAAGTGTTACATGATGATGGAGGAGGGAGTTGTCTCACGGCACTACCTCTCATCCTTTGGAATCTAGGTTGATCCTACAAAGATTGTAGTAATTGTCACACTTCCAACCCCACCAAAGCAGAAGGATGTCTGGAGTTTCCTTGGTCATGCCAGTTACTACAGGAGATTCATCCAGAACTTCAGTCAACTTTCCACTCCATTATATAATCTATTGAAGAAAGAAGCGGAATTTGAATGGACAACAAAATGTGAGTCAGTGTTCTAGAAGTTGAAGGATGTGTTGACAAAGACCCCTATTCTCAAAGGACCAGACTAGCACTTTCCATTTCATATCCACACAGACGCATCTGACTATGCAATTGGGGCAGTGCTGGGTCAAAAAGAAGGAATACTTGAGCATGCCATTTATTACATCAACAAAAATTTGCAAGGTGCAGGACTAAATTATACTGTTACTGAGAAAGAACTCCTTCCTGTAATCTATGCATTAAATAAATTTAGGCATTACATAATCGGCTATCAAGTATTTGTTTATACTAATCAGTCAGTGATCAAATACTTGATGACTAAACCGACCATTTCTGGTAGACTAGCTCGGTGGTTACTCCTCCTGCAGGAGTTTGATATAACTATCATTGACAAACCAGGAAAAGCAAATGTAGTTGCTGATTTTCTCTCTAGATTACAAGTTCCTGATGATCCTGCAGCAATTGATGATAGCTTCCCAGATGAGCATCTATTTTATCTTACAACATACAATCCATGGTATGCTGACATCACAAACTACCTTGCTACAGGATGGGCACCACCCCATTTCTCACCCCTTGAATGAAGGCTACTGGCTGAGAAAATTTTTAACTTTTCATGGATATCTAGATCTATGTTCTACACAGGTCCTAATCAACTTACCCACAGATGTGTCAGCGAAGATGAGATCTATGACATCCTTTGGGCATGTCATGATGAGCCATGTGGTGGCCACTTTGTAGGCAAACGAACAACATACAAGGTATTGACAATCGGTTATTATTGGCCTACATTACACAAAGATGTAGCAAGCATACCAGGCACTATGATCGATTCCAAAGGATGGGATGTCCCATGAAGACTGATGAAATGCCCCTGTATCCATAGGTGGTGGTAATTCCATTTGATAACTTGGGCATCAACTTTGTTGGCCCCATTGAGCCATCTTCACATGGTAAGTATTATATCTTAGTATGCACTGATTACGCCACAAAATGGGTTGAAGAAAAAGCAATAATGCATGCAAGGGACCATAAAGTAGCAGAGTTTCTATATGAATTTATTTTAACTAGGTTTGGAGTGCCTTGATAAATAGTAACAGACCAAGGGGCACAATTCACCTCTAACCTTATTGTTGAATTAATGAAAGAATACACATTGAGGCATGGTAAATCTTCACCATACCATCCTCAGGCCAATGGGCAGGTTGAGATCACAAACCAAGAGATAGAGGCCATTATAACCAAAATAGTCACCATCCATAAAAAGGATTAGGCTACTTGACTTCCTGAAGTCATCTGGGCTTACCACACAACTTGGAAAACCACTACGGGATTCACTCCCTTTGAGTTAGTCTATGGAAAATCTGCATCCATGTCTATCGAGTTTCACCATAAGACTCTCAGGATGACATTGGAATTGGATATTAACCTCAGCAAAGAACAAGCAGATAGGACCCTGCAGCTCAATGGATTAGATGAATACAGAAAATCTGCATTTCATAACATAGAACTGATACAACAACAATGAAAGAAGTGGCAAGACTGCTTTATAAAAGATAAAAAATTTCCATTGGTGACTGGGCATTGCTCTATGATTCACAGTATGAACATACTCCTGGGAAATTTCAAACCCACTGGTTGGGACCCTATGAAATAGTTTCAGTATTTGATAATGGTTCCGTTTAGCTCTCTATAATTGATCCTGTCAGATTCAAACTCCTTGTAAACGGGCATCGCTTAAAGCTATATAACAAGCCTGCAAGTTGTGAGGACTTCCTACAACAATTCCAGCAAAGCTCAGATAGTATTCTTCCTGCAGAAGATGCATCTGGGTCTTCCACCCAGATATTTGCCAAGCTGTGATTTTATTCTAGCTTTCATAATAAACACTTCACTTCGGTGATTTGCTTTCTGCATAATAAAAATCTGCATCACCTTCTCTCTTCCACATGTTCACACTATAGCATCACTCCATCAGTGTGTGTTGCCTAGAATTACACTCTTCTTGCAGCACATCAGGTTAGTAACGCATACTTTTCCACATAAATTATTTTATTTATTTATTATTTTGAAATGAGTGTATTTTTCTTTTTCTATTCTTACACGTGCCGGCCTTGTGGGACCCATGCCTTATACTTAGTTGGGGGGAGGGGTTAGTTATTTCACTCATGTCTATTTTAATACTTCCAAATTAATTTTAGCAAGAAAAAAGGCAAAAAATTTATTTCTTTCTTGTCTTTTCATGGTGACTACCGTTATGTGAAGCTTAGCTGTCACTCAGTGATTAAAGCCATCATGATTTAATAGTTGATTTGAAAGCAAATTAATGAAAGGATCATATAATAATGGCAATTTTGTGACGTGTTTGGGTGGTGAACCTTAACATGCACAAATTCATTTATGAAAATCATTCAAAGTAATGCTTGCTTGCTTCAAATTAATTACTATCCTGTACTTCAGTTTTTCTCGGAATGCAAAAACAAAAACATCTTGTGTCCGAAGGAAAGTTAGGCATTTTTCAAAATTTTCTATAGCAACTGAGCATATCTTGTAGAGCTATCTTCTCTATCATTTGCAATGGGTAGAGACCTTCAGAGGCACAAGCCAACATATCATCAAGTGTTACTTGGGGACCTGGCTACCTGTGAGTTGTTTCGGCAATGGGGATGGTTGGACTACTGCTTAAGCCTTAATGGCTTCGATGATGAAATTGCTTTTCAATTTTTGAATTCTTTGAACAATGGGTTTGTAGTAGTGAAAGGTTTGAGGGTTTAATTTTTAGAAGATATAGTGGTAGAGGTTACAAAGTTGCCACAAGAAGGGGAAAAGTGGTCAAAAGAGATTGATTTGCGTTTGGCTAGGGTACAATTTACCCTGCATAGTGACCCACAGTTAGAGGTTGACAAGAAGTAGGGAACTGCAAGAATGTCATTACCTATGGAGTTTTTGTAGCTGGCCACATTTATAATATCTTACTTCACCTGTGAGGGACACTACAAGTACCTACACAAACTTGACTTCAAAATTATGAGCATCCTTCGCCATGAAAATAGGCTAGTTGACTTACCTAGCTTTCTTTTTAATATTTTGAAAAAGCAGGCATCTCTTGTTCAATCAGGGAAAGCACGGTCCATTTCCCACCACTGTTTAATTAAGTCAAATGTAGAAAGGGAATTAATTAAATAGTCAATTGGGACCTGGAAGGAATTCTTGGCTATGGAAGATTTGGCACCTAGGGTGGTTGGTTCGAGAGGCCTAGGTGTTGGTAGTAGGGTTAATAAAACAATAGGGGTTTGTAAATAATCCATAAAATAGAACCCATTCCTGAAGAATCCTCTTATAGACCTACCTTAACTAGGAAAAGAGTCTATAATGATAGCACTCCTATTTCTAATGATAAGGAAAGAAAAACTAGAAAAGTTGCTGCCTCCCCTCACACTTCAATGTTTGAAGAAACTAGGTATACTATTATAAAAGGAAAAGATAAAACCCTAAATATAGAGGAAATGACTCCAGAATAGTAGCTAGTTGATAATGACAATAGAAATTAGATGTCTAAGGAACCCTTTCCTTCTTCCAAGGAAGCAACACCAGAAGAGCCTCCTGTAGCCATTACAGGGGAGGTGTCCTCCACCAAAAAGAAACGCAAGGAACCAATGAGCTCTTCTCAGACCCCTGTGAGGAAAAGTCCTAGACTTTCTGCTAGTACTAGTAAAGCAAGCAAAACCCCTAATTCAAATATAAATGTCGAATCCTCGGAGTCTACAGAAAAGTCCTCTTTGGAGGAAAAAGCTTCAAATAGAGTAGATGGTGATACCCTAGCCCACATTATGGATCAAAAAGTTCAAACTAATTCACAAGTTGAATTCATCCTTGTGGAAAGTGATAGGGATTCTATAGAAATAGAGGGATTTTGCAATAATTTTGGTCAAGATTATGATGACAATTTAGAGAATCTTCCTCCTAATGAGTTTCCTGCAGTGAATAAGGATATTGTAGAAGTGTTTGAGTAGCTGAGCCAAGAGGGATTGGATACATTAGCTAAGGCAGCTAAATCATCTCAAGTGAATGATTTGATCAAAACCCTTGTCACTTGTGACAAGGGGAAAGGAGCTACTTTCACTAAAGTGGAGAAAGTAAGAATCCCTCAAGCTACATCTGAGTGGATTAATTTTCTTTAGCAAGGACCCATGCCACCTTCAAATTTTTCCACACCATTGGCAGTGGGATTAAGTTTCTACCAAAATATAACCTGGGAAAAATCACAATGGGAATTGGAGACCAAAAAATTAGAGAGGATAATTGAGGGGCAGGCTTGTCAGCTTGAGCAAAAAACAAATAAATTTGCAGTACTGTAAAGGATAATTGAGCAGATTACAGAGTTGTTTCCTACTGTAATGGTGTGTAGGTCACCTTCCCCAGTATATGCATTTTTCCTTAAGGAACAATTTGTTAATGTTCAGATGACAAGGATTATTGAGGGATTTAATCCTTCCATTGCTACCCCTCATGAATTCTATGATGATTTTCAATCAACACCTATGCCCATTAAGAATATGTTATGTGAGTTATATCTGCACAATCTGGCTATGCCTGACAACAGGGAATGAAATTAAATCCTTTATGTAGGAGATGTGCAATTGAGGGTAGTTATGTCCTGGGTTCAAAATGAGATTAGCAGAGAGCACCAGGCTCTCCCATATCAAAGCAGTGAGGTTGACACACCCCTTATGCTAAGGCCTGAAGTTCAAAGCTCTAGGCGGACATTCCTTGACTAGATTTCAATCACACTAAATCCTAGTGGGGCTCACAAGGTTCTTCCAGTCAGAGAATAGGGGTATGTAGATTGGGAACAATATTCTTCACAAGATGTTGAGGCCGCAATTTCAGCTTGTAAGAAATGATGGATGAAGATGCCCCACAACTTAAAAATTAGGGAGCCCCATTATCCACAAAATTTAACCTGTATATAATGATGGGCTGCACACAACTAAATTATTGGATGCCCTTACGGTTTCAACCTCCAATCCTCATGTAGCCACTGCTGGCAGTCAATGAGAATGCAGAAGAGCATGATATGGTTAAGGAAAGATAGAGGTGGGACAGACTTCAGAAAATCCATGGATACTTTAATCATGTTGTGGATGAGCCAGGGGAGAAGACTGCTAGTGACCTGAGGCTTAGAGCCAGGATCCTAAAATTCATGATTGCTGGGGACTAGCAATAGTGCAGTTGGGGGAATGATGAGCCTCCCAAAAGGCCATCTTTTCCATGTGATTACTTTCCTTTTTCAACATTTTGTTTTTAGAAGCAGAAGACTTTAAACTTATTGTTTTTATATATTTTTATATTAAAGGACATAAGTAGATAAAATGGATGGTGAAAACATAATGTATTTTGCTTAAAGCTAATGAATAGATGTTGCAGGATTTAAGTGATTGCATGTTTAATGGATAGTCCTTTTCCCTATGCTATGTTTGCGGGTAGTTTCCTTCCTATATCTGAATGTTGTGCAAGAATATTGAATGAAATATAACACTTCTTTCTTAGTATTAAATGATAAAATATATTTATACGTTGGAATTTATGTATACTAACCATTTTGTAGGAGTCAATTTATGGCACATTCAAGAATTCCAGCATGGTGTTGAAAGAGTCAACGACAGCCGTTACCTTCAGAAGCGCTAGCATAAAATAGGGAATTAAGTAAGCGGTTAAAGATCGACGTGTAGTAGAACTCTCATGGAGGAACAAGTCAGTCTAATTCCTGGGAAGACACCATGCGCAAAACTAGAACCAAAACATGCTACATTCTGGGAAGAACTTGAAGACCTACTTTTGCTATTTAAGATTTTTGTTATGAGCACGATGTATCCATTAGTGATCCTCATTAATGGAGTGATCCTAGATTTAGGTTTTAGTGTAGTTCCTCCTTAAATAAGTGGATTCTATAGTTCCACGGGAGAGTAGAGGAAGAAAAGAGTTAATTGATATAATTTTTGGACTAGAGTTTGATATTGTAGCACTATTTATTTTCCAAGCATATTTCCTCCATGAATGAATAGAATGTAGAATTTGAGTTTCAGTCTCTTATCATAATTGCATTTCTATTCACTCATCCAAGGGGGCCCACTTGGTGAGTGAATCATTTTATTAGATTAGAATTTATTTCTTTTCATGTTAAGTAGAAGATAGAACTCTGCTGTTCTTGTAGCCACTAGTAGCAGAACTGGTGTACTATTCCTGCAGCATAGGCGAGCAGAGTAACCCCTACTTGTAATTACTGTTGTCTTAGCATAATTGCATTCAATTGAGATAGTGTATAATCCTGAAGCATAATGTATTTTGATTCCATAGGTTTAGCCATGAGAATCAAGGAAGTTTGAAGCATATACTTTGTGATCACCATTCCAAGTTTACATCCCTGGTCGATAACTAAATGAGACTAAATAATCTACTTAGCAGCCATTTAGGGTGTCCAATCCTGAAATAGCAGTCCAATGCTATGTGTTTCTAACACAATTGTTTGGCCAAGCAACTGCTTCCAAAAGAATTCTGAGATATCTAAAGAACACCGAGGACTATGGCTTATGGTACAAAAGAGAAGGAAAATTTGAGCTACAAGTCTATACAGATGTTGATTGGGCTAGAAACATTGATGATCAAAAGAGTACAACTAGAGGAGCATTCTTCATAGGTGACAGACTTGTCACGTGGATAAGAAAGAAGCAAGGATGCATCACTCAGTCTACTACATAAGAATAATATGTATTTGTTACTGCAAATTTCTCTAATATTGCATGGATCAAACAATTTCTATAAGGTATGCATATGAAGATCCTTGAACTAGTAATTATCTATTGTGATAATACTAGTACAATAAACATTTCTAACAATCTAGTCATGCATGCTAAGATTAAGCATATTGCTATCAAGTATCACTATCTAAGAGAATAAGTGCAAGAAAAATAAGTGACACTAGAATATATTCAATCAAAGGAAAAGTTAATTGATCTATTCACCAAGCCATTACTGAAGGATACATTTGAGTACCTGAGACAGAGACTAGGGGTTCAAACCTTGTCTATCAATCAGTAATCTGACTAAGAGGTTGCATCAGCCTATACCAAATTTGAAGATCAGTCATATTGATGAAAACACTGAGATGGACAGCAACATATACATCTATACATTAGAAGGTACAAATCTACACCAAAAATTATAACATTGTAATGCTAATGGAGAGGGAAATTCAAGGAATATATTATGCAAAGGGATGGAACATGATATAGATGAGAAATCAAGAAATATTTATGTTTGTAATTTTTGTCAAAGGGAAAGATGTTCTCATTATCATCAGGAAGATTTTCTTTATCATACAAAGGGAGAGATGATCTCATTATCAAAAGGAGAGGTTATTCCATTTCACATAAAGAAGAGATATGATAAAGAGAGATTATATCATTATCAATGAAGAGAAGTTCCTGACAATCAGAAAGGAAGAGTTAATCAATATTCTAAGTGAGAGAAATTGATTACACGTGAAATATCCATCTAAGGGACAAAAGTAACAAAGGGAGAGAGTTCAGACAAAGAGAAAGAATGTTGTCAAAGAAAAAAGAGATTATCATGAAGAGGAATAGTCAAGGAAGAGAACATATCAGAATAGAGATATCAAATGATACATCTATCCAGTGAAGGGATTTAAGATAGAAGACAACCACTCTACAAGAAACATATCTAAGCTATTTGATGTTACTAATAACCATACATTTGTAATAGTTACATTAGGAAAGCTTGATGGAACTGTATATTTCATATTTTATTAGTAATGGTATACTATGATAATGTAGTATTTTTCCATCAATGCCAAACGGAGAGATTGATGACATGTAACTGACTGAATGTTTGAAGATGTTAAGTTGATCACCAAAATACAAAAGGATAATGCAAGATATTAAATCAGTTAATGGATTGTATTGTCATTGATGTCAACTTGATATAATCTATTCGGTTATAATCAAAGTGTTAAAGACTTCAGAGGATCACAGAGATAAAGATTATGCTTAATGTAATGCATAAAAGACAAGTATTCACAATGTGACTACAAACACCGACGGTTACTGAAACCCAATAGATAGAGATCATCGACAGTCAAGTCACAGTGATGCCCAAGCAAGAACACTGATGAGCATTACCAACGAGAAGAATCAAAAGCAAACTCGAAGGCCAGAAACATAGTGTAAATCGATGAAGAAGCTCGAGGAGAACTGGAAGGTTGACCGACGCTATCAAAGAGTTAAACACCTAAATTAACTTGAGTTCAGAAACGAAAAAATATCTAGCTAGAAGAGGTAAAAATAAAGTTAACTGGTAGTTATAATTGTTTTCATCAACAAGATAAGCCAGAGATAAGCAATTGATTTAGCGTTGTTTTGTCCAGTTGGTAAGAAGATCTCAGCGAGATAAAATAAGAGTTTTTCTTTAAATCTAATTGGAAAGAAATGTGGATCACACCAAGATCAAGAAAATAAAGAACCTAACAATGGTGATATCATGTATATAAAGAGACAACTCAATTCATTACCAATTGGTGTGGTGAGTGAAAAAGAGGATGCTAAAGAGAAACTGATGAAGAGAAAATTCATACAGTGCTGATCAACAAGCTGAGGAAATAGCTAAAGATTTCTTTAGACACTAAGAAACAGAGCACAGCATCATTGACCATAATCAAAGTAGAGAAAAGGTATAAATAGAGTTATATTGATTAGAATAGTTTTGTGAGATTACAATCGATTAGAAAATCTACAAGTATAGGTTGTATATGTGAACAGATCATACTTTTTCAGTTTAACCATTGATTCAAAAAGTGTCTTAACCAAGCATGATTTAAAGATCCTTTCTATATTGAGATACATCCCAAGGAGTATTAAAAATTTTGATCATGAAGATAGCATGAGATGCCAAATACCAACTGACAGGCCAAGTGAGTGTTTGATCAAAGATGGTAGCATAGAGATTCCCGATATCAAGTGACAGACTAAAATTTTAAATCCTCTAACAAGGTCACACCTAATAGTGTGTTTGTAACCTTTAACAGGGTTGGCTCTTCACCGAGCTCACTTTAGAAGATTGAAAATTTTGGGTTACCGATCCCAAGTGTTTTTTCCCTTAACATGGTTTCCATGTTAAAAATTCATGTGTCAATGTGTTTATGAATCATTACTTTAGTGTTTTTCATTACACTTAACTTAATTGGATTGATCGGTATACTCTAGATAATTTACCGTCTTTCGGTAAAGTAACAAAGTGTTATTCGGTAAACATACATTAGAAGGTTTTACAAAGCATTCCAAGCAGTAGTAAATTGATATAAGTATTTGGAGGCATTCATCTTATAGGAGTGAAGATAACTAGAGGTATAATTTTCTGGTACTAAGTTTTAAGGGTTGATTATTGGAATATTTTTGAGGCCACTAATTCACCCCCCCCCTCTCAGTTATTACTAACATTATTGCCTTGTGTTCAGATTCATGAAGTTTCCATAAATTCTTCTTACAAGCTCTACCATTATAATTTATCAATTCAATATTTGTTGCAACAAGAAGGTTCAAGTAATGAAAAATATGTCTATGCGTCTCATAGTCCTGAAACAACCACTTCTTGGATTTTTGGATAGGGTACCTACATTTGATAGAAGCATAAATTAATACAAAATTCATCATATAAAGTGTAATAGAATGATGATAAGATGTCTCAAAGTCATCAAAAAAGAACACATGATATTTTAATAGCATACCTTCTAATCTATGTCCCTATCACAACAACATATCATATTGGGTAATAAGTACCCTCTCCATTAATGACGGTAGTTGTCATTTTCTTTTTGCACTCAATACAACAACACAAAAAGTAATCAGTCCCTTCCTCATTGTTCTCATTTGAAACAAATACATACACATGACTTGTAATTTATAGAGGGATAAGTTAGCACCCTAAAAACTTAACCACCTAATAAAATGAGTTAAAGTAGATTCAACAGAGTTCATCTCAAAATGAATAATAAATAGAGAAATTACCTTGTTCAACTAGGACAGATATGTGATCAAAATCCACTGATGCTTCAAACTAGTTTAATTGTAGTGCTCTAGAAATTTGATATGTATCAAATAGATGTAAAGTTGTATAAGACCATTTGTCAACCCACTCTTTTGATTCTCATTCCTTTCACGCAAAATTTATACAAGACAAGAAAAAAATTCCATTAATCTAGTATAAATACCTAGTGATGCTGCATTTGAAATTCTAAATGAGTGCATGTCACTTGATCCTATAAATGTACAACAATCTAGATAATTTTCAAATTTAGGCATGCCTATCAACCAAAAAAATATATTAACCATAGAATTACCTTCAGTACCTGTTCCCATCATAGAGTTGCACCATCACATGATTTTTTTGCATTTATTAACTCTGCACCACCTTCGTACTTCAATTCCTCTCCGGTAAGAGCTCTTTTTACACATGCACCTGTACCATCATGCTTGCCTTTTCTATGCCCTACATAAAATGTTTAACACCACTTGTCACGTGCATCCTACTCAACCAATAGAACATCCTTATATTCTTTAATTTTGAGGTGCAATTGTCTGACCATATTATGTGTTGGCTATACTCAATACCTCTTTTCCTTAAATTCTGATAATAAAGTTTGAAGTAACCTTGCACAAACTCTGAAGAATGTGTGCAATCGTCACTGATGTAGAAGTGATACTCTCTCAAAACCTTTCTATCTGTGTATGTGCTATCATGTGCATGCAAGAATACTATATGTACAAACATCATCACTTGTATAGAATGGTAATACATTGCTTGCACTTAATTCTAAGGTTTAAGTGTATAATTCTTAGCAAAATCAACAATGGAGACAATAGTATGAAGGGGAAACATTTTCTTACATATCTTGAATTTCTCATCCAACCACCTAGCTCTATGTGAATGACGTATGTACTCATAAACTAGTTTCTCTTGAAAAATATTTATAAAACATATATCATATTTCACTGACTCACACCTCTTACAGTTTTTTCCATCTTCTAGACCATAAGTTACTATCTTATATTCTCCAAAATAAACTAGTGTATTTCCAATCTCATTTGTGCTCTCTAGATGGTGACATATCCACAACTTTTGCATACCACCACATGCACTACAAGATCCATTCAAACACATCATCTTATAATAAATGCAAACATCATCTCAATTTCATAATACACTTGACTATAAAATCTCTTGATGATGTAGGAGGTGCTTGAAGATCATGCATTCTTGAAAAATAGTGTTCATGTGAAAAGTACTACAAACATGATGATATATATCATAATGCATGAAAAATTCAATATATACCCTACAACAACATGTGGTGCGCGCATGATTAATCTTGATGTTAAAGGGTTTTTCCATTTCAAAAAATATTTGAATAATTTTAATTTGAGGAAATATCTGGAGGAATCATTCATAAAATTGTGTTTGTGTCATATCCAAAAAGTTTTTTCAATGTGGCATACAATTTTTAGATCCGATTCTCTTCCTAACAATGTCTCTTTTGTTGGGTGAAACCAATGTGTTGTCATGCCAAAAATTTTCAATTAATGTTCTTAATGCATCAACAACAACCTTGTCCTTGCGCGGGAGTCTACGCGAGAGTGACCAAAGAGGATTAGTGTTTGGATCCTCAATTTTGTCTTTCCTGTGTAAGGCTCTCTGTAATGTTGATCTACATATCCTTAATGACTTCCTTTTTTTTCTTACTGTATGAGATTTTTTTCATTTCCTTTCCCATTATAGTTGATGTGAGGACACATCGAGTAACATTAGCATATTTACTGTGTGATTTTGAACCAATGGCTTGGTATGCATCGAATAGATTTCTCACAATGGTTCTCTCAGTACTATTTTCAGATATTCTTAACCCCACAATTCTCATTGTCTCTCTAAATTTAAGACTCTTAATCATTTCAAAAACTACTTGACATCTTCCACTTTGATTTAATTTTTCAAAATAGTTTTTCAAATCTTTTTAACAATTCTTCTACAGTTTCTTTCTAACATTTTTTCATGCATTGGCCTCAAAATATTTTCATCAATGTCAATTAGAAACTTTGATTTTCTATGAATTATTATAGGAGTTCTTAACACAACTACATGCTCTACATTTTCATTAGATGAACTAGATGCATTTATCCTCATCATTTGAATTGGTGTATGTTGAACATTTTCATTTTCATTAAGTCAATTTTGTTCATTAATTACATTGAATTGAAATGGTGCATAAGATGAATTAGGTTCATTTATCCCCATCATTTCAATTGGTGTATGTTGAACATTTTCATTTGTTGAATTAGGTGTATTTGTCACATTAACATTAGAATTTTTATTTCCATCACTTACATTGTATGCATTTGATGATGTACCTTGTCGTATTCTTCTCATGCGCTCCCTTTGTCTTTCCTTTTCTATCTCTTTTTGTTCAATTGTTCCTCTTTTGGTCTTTCCCATTGTTTGTATTGAAGGACCCTACGAATAATATGATGATTATAGAATAACATGTGAAAATTAAATCCAAAAAGTAAGAAAAAATCTATCATTTTATTGAAATGTGGACTTACAATGATAAAATAACATAAAAAACCCAATAAACAACACAATTCAATCATTGCAAAGAAAAAACATGCAAAAAAGTGTAGGCCTGATTGTTACTAGCATAAAACAACAAAAAAGAAGTGGGACCTCAAGACAACTTGCAATGACTGATTTTAGACTGTTGAAGAAAACAAACTTGCAATGTTCCTAATCCAATAGAACCCGATTGGGTTCTGAGGACTTAATGGTTCAACATTTGTCTTTCTTCACAACCCGATCAGGTTATGAGAAGATAAACGCTCAACGTTCCTAATTCCTCAGAACCCTATTAGGTATTATAAAACTAAGAACAAAGGAGAGAGAGAGAGAGAGAGAGAGAGAGAGAGAGAGAGAGAGAGAGAGAGAGAGAGAGAGAGCNAAAAAAGGAGAGAGAGAGAGAGAGAGAGAGAGAGAGAGAGAGAGAGAGAGAGAGAGAGAGAGAGAGAGTCCTCACAGACATATTTATACCATTTTTTTAATAACATTTATTATACTTAACCAAATTACAAATAAAGTACATATTATTTTTGCATACTTGAATCTATACACTTTAAAAAGAAAAGTTTTCATTTTTGATTATTTTTATACAAGTTATTCCTATAACACCCCAAAATTGGCACCTTATAATCCAATCAATTTTGGTGCATTTTCTCATCTTCGAAGTCCTATTGTACTAGGCAAATTCTTCTCCTAATTGACTTTAGTTGACTGAGTTTCAAATGCAGAAAACCCAAATTTGCATAAATCTGACATTATATTTAATTCCTAAATTATCAAAGTTTATTAGCTCAAAATCCCTATGATTAATTGATTTAATTCTAAAGTCTTAAGTGCTTCTAATTAAATCAATTTCACCCCCTTTAGCTAATATACATAAAAGGAATTGAAATTTTATTTAATTATTGGATGAATTATCCTTAAAAATGAATTCCATGTGAAAGGACACCCATGTGGCAATAATCCACCCTTTTATTTAAATAATCTTTGCATTTTTGTCTCAAAAGAGAATGAAGAGACAACTGTTTCTTTTCAAGAAACTCTTCACACTCTTTCCATGGTTTTCTATAAATTGGACCTCTTTTTCTTCATTAGAGAGGATGATTTTGGAGAGCATTGAACTTATAGTCAAATTTACATTAATTCTTTCATGCTTTTGAGTTTAAAATTGTATAATTAGGCTAGTTTCAATTGGAATTAAGGATATGTTGATTTCATTTATGATTTATTTACATATATAATATATCAATTCCATCTTTCAAGTTCTCTAGTTTAAATGCAATTCCTTTTCTAGTTTAAGTGCAATTTCCATTCTAGATTAAAAGAATTTGAATTATAGATTAGTAGTATTTTTCTTTCTTAGATTAATTGCAATTTTCTTCCATAGAGTAGTTGCAATTCACTTTCATAGACTAAGAGAAATTCATTTTCATAGATTAATTGCAATTTGCTTCCATAGAGTAGTTGCATCTCATTTCATAGATTGATTGAATTTCAATTCATAGAATAATGGCAATTTTATCTTTTCTCATGCTTTAGAAATCCTCCATGTTAGCAATGGTCAGGTTGTTGGCTCTTCTTCTGACGGTAAATTTGACATCCACAACTAATTAGGAGGCAGCAAGTCATTTCAATTGAGTTTGCAGGATAAACAATTCATGTTTGTCTTTGTAAATTGAATAATTGAGTAAATACAATGCTGAGTTTGTGCCTGATTTAAAGGTAAAATTCAAGCATACACATTTTGGCACCCACTGGGGGGCACAAAAATGATTTTTGGCCTCATTTTCAAACATTTTGACTGTGTTCTGGGAACTCTACAATACATCCATACAACACTAGTACAGAGTCTCGCGTGAAGTTTTGCGTCTAGCCACACAATTTTTTTTCTCTCTATAGCACTCTATCACATGAGAAAATAGAAAGCTCACATGCGTCGAAGTACTTTCTCTCTTGCATTGAAGCACTTTCTCGCGCGAACTTTGATAGAGAGGCATTTAAATTTCAGAATTTTTAATCTGCTATTTCTCTATTCTGACATCTATTTTCTGCTCTAATTTTTCTGTTTTTGGTTTCTGCTACAGCATAATAGTGGTTTGTAGGTTCACTTGCCAAAGATCAAAACTTTCTAACAGTTTACTTGCAGGACGATAGTCAAAGTCATAATTAAAACATCATGTTTGTTTACTATTTTTCATTCACATAGTCTAAATAGGGCTTTGTTAAAATTTCGTAAGGATCCTGATAGCAAAGTAGGGGAATAGGCTCTTCATTACATGGAAGTGATGCCCATGGATGAAACTGAGACCTAGATGTTGCTAGCATGACAGATACTTGGGGAAGCAGAGCAAGATAGTGAATCTTTAGCACTTCTACTTGTTAGGGGATTATGCTCTTCTCTCTTTGAGAGAATCAGAAACCCAAAGACTTATGGATTTGGTGGAGTGAAACTATTTTGGTGATGGATATGCTTGATGTGTTTGGGTGAGGTGCAAAGGTAGAGAAGTATGCTCTTCTCTCATTGAGAGAATCAAAAAATCAAACCCTTGAACCCGAACCAAGTTGAGTCACCTTTAGAGGGCCTGCCAGAAGTTGAACCTCTGGGAATGACCCAAGTGAGTACACACCTTTCTCCGGTGATTCCACCTCACTCTAATAAAGTGTGCTTTGTTGTACTCTAAAGACTCCAAAGCCATAGTAACTTCTTTCTCATTGATTTTTACTATCATCATGAGAAAACCTTGTTTGTCATACTGAGCGGTGCCGCTCCCAGCCTTGCTTGCAAAGGTGTGTGACTTACAAGTGTTGGTGTGGCTGTGAGGCCCTAGCTCTATATAAGAGGCACCAGAGGTTATTGTGAATGGAAGCCTATTAAACACTCTCTTATTTAGATGCCTACCCGGTTCACCCCCAAAAGGAGACATAATCTGTGCGCAGGGAGAGGGAAGAATCTCTCCCCTAGATTCTCGACATAGGTATGCACCTAGATGTTTGAAGTGGTATATGATGCTGGCCCTTGTTTTAGGGTAACCTTCAAACATATATACTTAGTCCTTCGAAACATAAAAAACATGGGCGCTCTTTCGAGGGTGACAGTACTGTGTGAGGTGCACGCATATGCATAAGATAGCGGGGCATAGATTTTTTCTTCTCAACCAATTTTCTTTGTAGGGATAACTAATTGTCTATTTTAGAGTCTTAAACTGTCTGTACTATCATCAAACAAAGACTCCCATGTTTCTACCAAGTTACTTTGTCCTTGGTGGAATTGTTTATGACTACTGTTTGCCTCACTACTTGATTAAAACTTCATGTTTTTAAACAAGTGCTTGTCACCTTGAAATAGAGATTGCTGATTTGTATCATCTTAAAACTATCCTAAACCTAGAAATCTTGTTAGAGAACAGTTCTCACTATGTCTCAAAATCTGGTTTTTATCTTGAAAACTGAGTTTGTTTATCTGCCTGATCTACCTCTTGTCTGGGGTTTGATTGCTTGTTCCCTCATTGTCTGCAGACTGAAACTGTTTGTCTCAAGTTGTGAACCAAATAATTCTTACAAGAAAGCATATCAAGACAATCTTACAATGTCTAAAAGCAAAGATGAGATTCTTAGAGAAACTTTATTGAAACAACTTTGAACTTTGGGATCTGAACTGCAACGATTAAAATGGGAAAAGGATTCTCAAGTCTCTCCACTTTATTCCAACATGGATAAATATTGGTATGATAACCCCAACTTTTCTCAAGAACAATTTGATGACAATCCCAATTTTGATCCAGACCAGTTTGATGACAATCCTAACTTTGATCAAGAGCACGTAGAGGAAGTCATGACCACATCAGATGAGATCCTTTTATATCCACAAAAGAAGGATATTGCAAGTCAAGAAGAGTCTAATTATTCTTCAGAAAGAGTCTTTACTCCTTTGGGACAGTCTTATGAATCAACATTAGAAGAACTTCTTGAAAATGACCTCATCACCTTGCCTAAAATCACATTACTTGGATCCACATTCTTCAGTAACTACTGTGCATATCATTGACACAATAAGCATGAAACTTCATCTTGCATGGAGTTGAAACATAAAATCCAAGATCTCATAGATGATGGCATAATTGAAATAGAAAATCCTAATGAATCACCTAGTGAAGATACTAATCTCAAGCATGATCAATATCAGGAACCTATGTCTAGCAATGGTTCCCATCTCACATCTACTTCTTCCACCATTGCTCCATCTCATAAAGATTCATCCTCTCTATCAAAAATTGAAGCTAATGATGACTATGTCTACCCTCAAGGACTACCTCTAAAAGAGATCCAATCTAACCTGCATACGACTGCAAGTCCTTCTCAAGCTTCAAAGATCATAGACCCAAAGCTTCCATGTGCTTCAACGCCTATCATGCCTATTCCCGATGACTATCTGTCAGCGTGTCAAGAATCCTATATGCAGATTAGAACTCCTACCTCATCCTTAGAAGTGGCTTTATGTGAAGAGAAGAATCCATAATGTGAGACAACAAATATTAGTTATGATCAAGATCAAGACACCCTCCATCTTAATCCAATGGTTGACCAGTGTGGCATATCTCAAGAATCCCATTATAATTTTATCATCCCCTTCCATCACTTCCAAGAACATTCTCCATTTCCCAAGTGAGATCAAGATATCCTTTCTACCATCTATAATGAACCTATTGAAAACCAAGAGAGAGGTACCCTTTGTACTCCATCTAAAGGTCCTTGTCAAGATAAGAGCATCCCTTCATTTCCTTGTCATGCTCTTCAATATCAAAAAAACATTGTTCCTCCAAATCCCTTGGAGAAAAATAAATCCCCTGAACCTTCAATTGCTCCTATCAAAATTGCTCCTATCAAAGCTACTCATGCACCTATTGAAATAAAGATGAATTCAAAAGATAAGAGCCTTGGTCATGTAGCTCACTCTAAAGATGTTGATATCCCCTCCACACTTTATATCCCTCCATTCAAATATAAGCATTAGTCTTCTCCATCCTCCAAATCTATCCTTGGTCCTTATATCCCAAAGCTGAGACCATCAAACCTTGCATCTATATTGGGTCTGTATGTCCCCCCACCTACCATGCCTATCAATACTAGCTTGTCATCAACTTTTCCTATCTCCTATCAAGATCAACAAAGACATACATCTTTGAAGGCTCCCTATCAACCCCTCCATATGAACCAGTCATATCGGCCCTATTCATCCACAATTCCTAAGTCTTTTGGAAGCAATTTGGATGTGCAATGCAAAAATCATAAATATAAGAATCCACTTACATACGAAGATCACTATGTCCAATCTAATCGACATGTGACTACAAAGAAAAGGGAAATATTCAAGAGACCACAAAATTCCACTGAGCAAAGAACCCAATCAAAGAAAATATGGGTTCCTAAATCCATTATGAAAGAATTGCATTCTAAATCATCTGATGTAAATTGAAAATCAAATGATATATGGATTCCCAAGTCTCTTCTCAAGAAATTGGGTACAAAAAGAAAATAAAAAGTTATGTGGATTCCCAAGTCTCTCTTAAAAGACTTGCACCAAAAGGAACAATGAAAGTTGGCATCCAAGCTTCCAAATTCTTCCACTCCATCTCCATCTAAACATCTCCCATCTTCTGACTCCACCTTGGGTCCTCACATACCAAGATCTATATCCACTCATCCATCAACGTCTCAAACTATTCCATCCACTTTTCCTCCATTCGTCCACTATCCTTCAAGGGGTGTGTCAATGTTGATCTTGTAACCTACTATCCTTCCATATTGGTTACTTACATTCCTTCTTTTTCTCTCATCCAATCTGTTACATAAAATCTTGGCCTCCATCTTCTTTATCCTCCATTTCATCTTCCTATCAACATCTTTGAGCATACTTTTACTGGCCTTGGCCCCTCATAGCATATCCTTCAAAGGAGAAATATCTAAAGAGCAAGAAGCTTAAAGTTCCTACACAAATTCAAAAAAAAAATGAAAAAATGAAAAAATGACAAAGTGCCTTGGTGAAAACCTGGTAAACAGGTGCCTTGGTAGCAAAAGTAAAGAGAAATCAATTCATCCTATGGTGAAAACCACTTCTTGTGGTGCCTTGGATAAGTACCATGATGAAAACCTAGCAAACAGGCATCATGTGTAATTCTTCCTACTTGCACTCTTCACTTGGGGGCAAGTTCCTTCCATGTCATCTTCTCCCATCATATCTTACATCCAGCTAGCTCATGAATATCCGTGTTCCTTTGGTTGATCTTGACAATGTTGAGCCTATCCATGAGCATCACATATCCTGACATTCATGATCCTTTCCATCAGCCTATTCACTAGCTCTCATGCATGGCACCCTATCATGATCTTTCTTATCCCAAGACTATCCTTCCTGTCTCTAAGCACTCATGCCATAATCCAAAACATGCACTTATACCTCCATCCCCCCTTATCTCGATTGCACTTTTATAGCTATATCCTATCAAAATTGAAAAACTATTTGTCAAAAGTCTCTTGACATGTCCCCTCTTTTGCACCACATGCTTTCATGACATCAGGTCATTATCCTATATGCTCTCAAGAACTACTCCATGAGCCTACATTTGCTATATTCTTGTTTCCCTAGCTTGGGTAATCTTGAAGAGACTATCCTTGAGGGTTTCATTCACCCTCTTCATCCATCATTGGCTACCCATCTCATACATCAGCTTTCTAAACCATTTGCAATGTCCTATACCTTGCTAGACATTTGGTCACACCAATGTGATCTTGCTTGAGATCGAGTAATCTCTTTAAAAATAAAAAAAATTGCAAAAACTCTTTAAAATTTGTAAAAATTCTAAAATCTAAAAAATGGTAAAATCTCTAAAAAATATGAAAATTGTAAAATCTCTAAAAAATTTAAAAAATCTCTCGCTTTCCTGCTTTAGTGTGCTCATGCATTTGCTTTCAGTCATCTTCGAGATTTTGCTCCACCTCACATGGATTGAAACTGGTCACACTCAGGGGCATGTTCCTGGTCTAGGGGGCATTGTCTTATCTTTTTGCATTAGTCACCAGTGGTTCTCACTACGTCTGCCTGTTGATGCTTTGATCTGGTTATCAATCATTATGCTTGAGAATCTCTTGCGATAGTCACTAGTGGTTCTCACTGAGTCTTCCTACTATCGCTACATTGCTGAGATTTCTCTCTTTGCCTCACTATCTATTCTTTTGGTTTTGATCCATTGTTACTTGGGGGCATGGCTCCCCACTTCGATCACTTTTTGGTTTACACTTGAGTCAGTAATCTTGTTAAAGGACAACTTTCTACTAGCACGAATTGGTGTTTCTCAACACCTTAATCAAACAGTGTTTTTCAACACTCTCTTTGGACATATCTATGTTTTTCAACACACTTCGGATATCTCACGACATAAACATCTCTTGATAGCAATCAAACACATTGCACTCACAAGAACAATGGTGTTTTTCAACACCCTAAACATAGACACATTCATAAACCTTGAAACATGTTGAGGTATGGCTGACTCTTTCTTTGTATGTTGTCTATTCTCATGGATTTCATTGATATTTTCTTTTGTCTACTTCTTTTTGGTGTGATTTCGATGATCCGGCAACGTCAAATAAATAGGGTGTATGTGATAAGAGCTTCTACATTAAGGTGGAATAGCCTCACATCCCTTGATCTTGTTTATTTGTACGCCAAGGGGAGGTTGGAACTATCTCCTTGACTATTATTGTTGTGTTTGTTTACTTGTGAATTCTTAATATATCAAGCTGGAAACAATGTTTAGGTCACCTTGGCTTTTGTGCCTTGGTGCTTATGTTTGTTTCCTACATTTTATTCAATGAAAGTCATATTCATATTCTTATGGTTGCAGCGGCACCAGTAAGAATTGTATTGACTTTGATGATCCAAAGGCACTCGATGATGATAAATATGATGATTCCAACAACCAAAGTCCTAGGATTTCATTTAGCTTAGACTTGCATTTGCATTGTAGGCTTGCATTCACATTTTAGGCTTGCATCATGGTAGCTTGGTGCTCTCTTCATTATCTTCTCATTCTTCAAAGGTCCTCATCTTTCATCATGGTTTCTTCTCGACTGCACAAGTGTCCGATCCTCGCTCTCGATCTTCAATTCATGTTCTTTTGGTTAGTACCTATTGTATATCGCAATATCCTACATGAGATGATTAGTACCATTGCATCCATTGCATTACAATCATTTCCAAAAAGTGTATTTCCATACATTCATTTGCATATCCATAAACATGTGCATCCATCAAACATCTATCATAGCATTTTCATATATCAATAAAACATGTGCATAAACATTTGTATATTTATCCATGGCATACATTTCTAATCCATACATCTAAATCATATAGGAAATCATCTCATAAAACATACACATTTAAAGCAATATATAAACATGTACAATGATGCCAAAATTTGAGCTCATATATATATATATATATATATATTGATCGGTCCAAATGTACAAGGGTGCTACTCGAGTACGATATGTCAAAATGGTGGTACAATATACATCAAAATCTAACCACCCGGTGGAAGTTGAGGGGGTGGTATGCTCTGTTGTTGAGGGGGTGGCATACCCTACTGCTGAGGAGGAGGACCTGCTAGAGGTGGTCCCGGTGGAGCAGCTCGAGTGCCAGCATACTCTAAAAAGGGTTGTATCTGATCCATTGCCTCAAGCACCACAATAGTATATGCAACATAATAGTAAGAAGCCTGGACAGCCTCGTATCTGGTCTCCAACTATGATCGAGCTAGTGAATCTCACAATCCCTGGATCTCTCGGTCTCTCTCAGATATCCATGTATCCCTGATGATCACCTGCGTGTGAAGGTCGTCACGCTCCCTTTGTGTCTGTCGGGCTCTCTCCCTGACTCTTTGGAGAGCCTCCTGTAATTGTGATACCTATCCACCTACTCGAGGATCAGTCAAAATAGCATCAGCCATCACTGTATCATCTACCTGCTCAGCAGCTCTGTCCTAGCCACCACTGTGCCCAACACCTACATATGCTCCCATGGGTCTCACAGGAATATGAGTTTGAACTATCCTGGGCCGTACAACTCTCTCTTTCTACTATAGAGGTGGCTATTGTGGCTGCTGATCATGTGGCTATTGTCCTGGTGGAGGAACCTGCTATGCCTGCTACTGTGGTGGTGGCTGTACCACCTAAGGTATCTAACCCACTAGAGCTTTGAATCTTGGAAATGGGTGAACTAACATGTGGTCTCTGTATGTAGGTGTCACACCTGCATTCATCATAGTAGCCATATAATCCCATCTGGCCAGCGGTACCCAGCGTCTATCATGCTACACCCCCTGTCAAGTAGTCTCTGCCAGCCCTTCTTTGTCTCATCAATGAATCACGCATATGTACAGTACAATAGAGACATGTCCTACGGCCTACCAAACTGGCGCAATACACGCGTCAGCAAGAAGTGCTCAATAATAGTAATGGTACATCCTATTAGAGGACGTGAGTAGAACATGTATGATAGCTCATGGTGAGCATCATCCCACACCTCAATGGCTTCCCAAGGTCACCATATGACTATGGCCATGTCATCTATCTATGCTCTCCACTACTCAGTCTTACCTAGCGCATGCTGGGTCATGGGACCGGCGTATCTATAAATGTATGGCTCTAATGGCTATCGTGTATCATGGAATATCGGCCAACATATAGGAAGGTACTCCTAGGCCCAGATCTATAAAACAATGACTCCTACCACCATAGTACGGGCACCCTGATACATGATCTCGTGCATCTCATGGTACATCTACGCGAGCATACACTCACCCCATTTAAAAGTAACTACAGGAATAGCCAGCATCTTCTAGAGCATGCCGCCCCAGCCGCACTCTAACCCGTGCTGACCATGATTTGGAACTAGATGACAACTCAGAAACAGTGCTAATACAACTGCTAGGGGATAATCTCTTCCATAACTGCGTATCAACTCCTCCCATGAGATGGACTGACCGATCACAAAATCATCCTAAAAAATGGCTCTCAAAGCCTGTGTACCATCTCTAGGCTATGTGTTGTACTCTACATGAGCTCCATGGAAAGGCACTCTCAAAATCTGGTATACATCCTCTGGATTCAGTGTCATCTCTCCCTGCAGAAAGTGAAAGGTGTTCATCTCCAAATAGAAATGCTCAACCAGGGCACCAAGTAATTAGTGATTCACCCGAATATCAGGTACATCATGTAGGTAAGTCAATCCTAGCCCATCAATGTGGGTACTGTCAGCATATGATAATCTCTCGAGAAACTCACCCATGATAGGATGATGAGATCTGAAACTGATGTCTGGGAAGTCGACCTACAAAGAAAGTGAAAAAATTGGATTAGTACCTCAACATGATAATTTTAAAAGCAAAAGACAACAAATGTAGCTATGGACCTATTCTACACACAGTTTAAGCTATGGCAACTGGTTGAATCTGTGACACAAGAAAATAACAATTTTTGACTTTTGGCTAGTTTTCCATGCGAGAAAACTCTTTTCCCGCATGAGGAAACTCTCTTCGCATGCGAGCTTTCTAGCTCGCGTGAGGCAGGATGTGCTCTCACGTGAGATTCTAGAAATCTCGCGCGGTGCATGCGCACTTTTCATGCAAGCACTGGGGAGGGGCCCACGTGTGGAACCCCTAACCCGCGCGAGGATTCAGATTCCTCACGCGAAAGGCGATTAAGGCTAGTGCAAGGAAACTATTTCCTCCCAAGAGATTGGGTGAGACAAGTCCTAAATAGCTGTAAAACATGCTAAATGCTAAAAATTGATTAAAAAAATTTCTAAATACAGGATCAGGTTACGATTACTCATAGGTGCATCATACTCTGGTGGTCGGTTGTGCCGTCGAGACCGCTCAAATTGGTGAGAATGTATAGGAATGCTATCAATATCAGCTGGAGCCCTCGCCATCGCTAAAGTCAAAAGGTGAATAATGATTTGAAAATGACCCCTTTGGGCCTTATATGGCCTTTGACCTAATTTTTCAAAGTGCTTTGTTTTCTGCAAAAGTTGCACTCTTGGCTAAATGGACCATTCTGAATCCATTTTTGTGATCAAAATCAAAATCTGACAGTCCTAAGCAGCTTGAAATCGCGTTTTAAAATTTTTGGGACCGACGCGATCGGATGCTTGTGTAGTCAATTTTTTGACGTTGCTTTCTTGTTAGGAGTATCTCTTGTTATCATTTTTCTCATTTTTTGCAATCTTTTCATCAAAGTTAACTCTAGTCAATTCTGGTTAACTATGGTCAAACCTAATCAACAGGACCTCTCAATCACTCTAAATCAATTCTGCTCTCTTTGGACCTATATTTCTCTACAATTTCTCACTCTCATCACTATGATGTGTCATCTTTCGATTTCACTCCTGAGGGGGCAAGATGATTGCTTCATTGAATCTTTTCGCATCATTCTCGAATCAGTCTAATCTCAATCAAAACTTCCCATCACTAGGGGCATCTCATCACTTGGGGCCTATTCAATTTTTTGTACCTTATGGTCAAAGTTGGATATTCCATTATCTTGAATCTCTAGGGGCATCTTGATGTCTCACATCTTGTCATCTATCTTTCTAGGTATCTGAGTAATCTAACTCAGATCGTCAAGGATCAAGCTTCGTTCTGGATATGATTCTTGAAATCTCATTGGGTATTGGGTCAATCTAACCCTAATTCCTGAAAGTTACACAAGTCATTCTAAAGATGACTTTGAAAAACACTTTTGACCGTTATCTAGGCAATCTAACCTAGATCTCGGAGGGCTAACCTTCGTATTGTGGAAATCTAACCCTGATTCTTGAGATAGTCCTAGATCTTCATCAGCTATCAGTGGACATTGGGGAAATCTAACCCCGATTCTGATCTTCTCTCAGATGATTCTACTTCTTAATTTGATCGGTGTCTTAGCAACCTAACCTAGACTTCCAGAATCTTCATCTTTACTTCAGACTATTCTTTGAATCAATGAGCTGCTCGCACATCAATTCAAAGAGGGGAAAAATGTAACACCCCAAAATTGGCACCTTATAATCCAATCAATTTTAGTGCATTTTCTCATCTTCAAAGTCCTATTGTACTAGGAAAATTCTTCTCATTATTGACTTTAATTGACTGAGTTTCAAATGCAGAAAACCCAAATTTGCATAAATCTGACATTATATTTAATTCCTAAATTCTCAGAGTTTATTAGCTAAAAACCCCTATGATCAATTGATTTAATTCTAAAGTCTTAAGTGCTTTTAATTAAATCAATTCCACCCCCTTTAGCTAATATACATAAAAGGAATTGAAAGGTTATTTAATTATTGGATGAATTATCCTCAAAAAGGAATTCCATAATTCCATGTGAAAGGACACCCATGTGGCAATAATCCACCCTTTTATTTAAATAATCTTTGCATTTTTTTCTCAAAAGAGAATGAAGAGACAACTATTTTTTTTCAAGAAACTCTTCACTCTCTTTCCATGGTTTTCTATAAATTGGACCTCTTTTTCTTCATTAGAGAGGATGATTTTGGAGAGCATCAAACTTATAGTCAAATTTACATTAATTATTTCATGCTTTTGAGTTTAAAATTGCATATTTAGGCTAGTTTCGATTGGAATTAAGGATTTGTTGATTTCATTTATGATTCAATTACATGTCGAATATATCAATTCCATCTTTCAAGTTCTCTAGTTTAAATGTAATTCCTTTTCTAGTTTAAGTACAATTTCCATACTAGATTAAAAGCATTTGAATTCGAGATTAGGAGTATTTTTCTTTCTTAGATTAATTGCAATTTTCTTCCATAGAGTAGTTGCAATTCACTTTCATAGACTAAGAGCAATTCACTTTCATAGATTAATTGCAATTTTCTTCCATAGAGTAGTTGCATCTCATTCATAGATTGATTGCATTTCAATTCATACAATAATGACAATTTTATCTTTTCTCATGCTTTAGAAATCCTCCATGTTAGCAATGGTCAGGTTGTTGGCTCTCGTTCTGAGGGTAAATTTGACATCCACAACTAAATAGGAGGGAGCAAGTCATTTCAATTGAGTTTGCAGGATAAACAATTCATGTTTGTCTTTGTAAATTGAACAATTGAGTAAATACTATGCTGAGTTTGTGCCTAATTTAGAGGTCACATTCAAGCACACACAATTCCCCATGCACGAACATGTACCAAATGCTTGGGATGTGGTCACTATTGGAAATACAATAATGGGAAAGCAAGATGCTGAGAGGGGGGGGTGAATTAGATCTTCAAATTTAAACACTTAAAACAAACCAATCCACATTCATACATATGTGAATCTAATGTAATATCAAATAGCATTCACACAATGAAATAAATAACTCATAACACAAGAACTTGGTAACCCAGAAACCCAAATAGGTAAATCTTGGGTGGGGATGACACCTGAAAAATTCTTCACTACTGAAGCAATAAAGTGTGCCTATTAGGGCTACAAAAGTTAATTACAAAATGTAACCTACCTGGTTAAAGGTCTACCCAGTTAAGAGCTAAAGATCATTACAATCTACCCTGTGAAAGGATTTCAACTTACAATAAAGTAAGTACTCTATTAGGAGATTTAGAAAGGTCTTCTAGAACCACTCCGTTAAGAGATTTTCACCTGATACAATGATTAGAATGTTTCAAGTAATGATCCTTCATTATGTACTTAGATGCTGATGACAAATATCCTCTTTCCATTACTTTCTGTGATCTCACAATCTGATATGTCTTTACTTTGTTGTTCACTATGCTATCACTCTACTTGATCTATGCTTCTTAACAAAATAACCCTCTATGCATTTCTCTTGAAAATTCAGTCACCGCTTCTCTCCACACACTTCCAAAATAGGGTTTAAAAGAAATCTTATATATCTATTCAAGTCTGGTAGTGATATCTAGATCAACGATCAAGATCTAATACTTATGTCTCCAAGGCATTACAATTAATGATTACAATAGATCATGCATAGGATAAAACAATTAAATGCATAACTAACTCCATAGGAAAATATTAAATGCGTACATAAGTCGGCCCAAAAGGATTATACAAGTCAGCCTGATCACTTATCCTTGAAGTTTGAATCATTCCAGACATGTATACAAAAACTATTCTGCTTGGCACTTAACATCTCTATCGCTTGGCACTAAGTATCCTACTCAGCTCAGCATGATACAAATTGGAAACCTCAATACTTCTCGACAATGTTGCTCGGCCTTGGATAGTCTTAGCTCGGCTATAGTGATAGCCATCTAAAACTTCCTAAGTGAATGACTAAGTGTTGGTCACTAATCATCAACAAAACTTAGAGATTAACAATCTCCCCCTTTGATATAAGTGGCAAAAACACAGTTATCATTTCTTCATTTCAATCCATCAAAATGTTGCCTAAGTATGTGGAGTAATCCCCGTAGGAATATACTTAGAATTATACATACAAAAAGTTACATAGAATACATGCCTTCAAAATATATACAAATGTAACTTTTCTGTACTGATTTATCATACTGTATCCTTACCAACTTCTATATCCTTACCAACTTCCCCCTTGTTTTTGTCACTAATTGTAGGTGGGGTTAATTTAAACTTGTCCAAAAATTATTTATGAAGCTGTAGGGTGGATGCAAATGTAGTATCCCAAATGTCCTTGGCAATCTTCATAACTTCCAATTTTATCTCTAGCTCGGCAGCTAGACTCACTAAACTTTTTGTAGTTGAGAGATTTGTATTTCTTTGTGATAACTCTTTTGCATCTGAAAGTTCCTTCTATATTACCTCCAAGTGAGGCAACAGGCTTGTCTGAATGGTGATCAATTTGGCCTGAATCTGACCATCTTCAGCCATAAGCTCAGTTATTCTTCATTGTGCATTGATCAACTTAGTAGAATGTAATGAGCTAGAGGTAGCATCCTTACCCAAAGTATTACCAGTTGATTTCAAATCTAACTATAGCTTCTCAACAAGATGTAGATTATCCTTTGTGAAGAATTCAAAATCACATAGCTTCTTGTACAAAGAATAAAAATTTGCTATAACTTTCTCCAAAATGTTTACAAGAGTAGAAAGTTCAACCTGTTTTGCTGCAATCTCTTCTGAGATTTTCTCCAGAACTTTTCTCTTGAATCTCCTCTCACACCATTGTAGAAGTTTTTCATTTCTATTTATGTCATCATCAGTTACCTTCTATACAATGTGAACTAACTGATCAATGATGGGAGCTTGAGGCATTTCATCTTCTAAGTCAAAAGCCTTTGCAAATATATCCTTGATATCATGCAACACCTACTTTTTCTTTTGTTCTATTTTCATTTCTTCCTGTCTCTTCTTCCCCTTAATAAATTCCTGAAGAGTCCCTATTTGTTCAAAAGACAATTCATTAGGATCCCATTGTGGAATCACAATTACCTCATCTAATGTGACATCAAGAATTTGAGACTTCTTCTTCATAACTTTCGTCCTCTTCAATTTTAGTGAGCTGATGCTCGACTGCATTTTATCAATATGTTTTCCTGTGATAGTATCAATATCCATTGCCTCTTTCAATTCTATCGAGTTTGTCTGTGGATCAAGCATAACTCTAGTTTTAGGACCTATGGGAGTGGATGATGCAAAGTGTGGTAGATCAACCAACACTTGCATTGCCTCTTGTTCCTTATGCTTGTAAGCATTATCCTTCATCACTACACCATTATCAAAAACTATTTTTACAATCTCTAAAATAGGTGAATTTTGTGAAGTTACCTCTTGTGCATCTTTTTTTTGTTTCTCTTTTCCTATTTTATCATTGATGAATTTAATTTCCTCATTAGTTCTTTCTCCAGATGAAGTGGTTTTTCCTCCTTCAGTCTCAGTTTCCCTAATAGGTGACTTAGTGTTTGTACCACTTAGCATATCATGTCCCTCGGCATTCAAATTGCTAGAATCATTAATTATGAGTCAATTGGACTATCTGCAGTTAGATCAAAAGAATTTGTTGAGTCTAATGCATCTTTAGTCTTGTCCTATTTAGTAGCAATTTTCTCTTGTGTCATCTGTGGCTCAGGGGTAATCTCAACTTCTTTTTCCTTTTGATTAGATGTTCCTTCATTATATTTATTATCTTTTGGAACAATCAGTCCAAAGATTTCCTTCCAAATCCTAGTACTCTGTTGTAATAATTCTTTAATATCATTTTTCAAAATAGTAACCTCAAATCTTAGGAACAAACCTATTTTTATATTCCTCAATGAATTTTTCTCATTGTTTTGATGTCAACTTAGGTATCACTTTGGCTAAAGTACCTTCCCTGATCTGTCTCTCTATAGTAAGTGCAAATTCCCATTTGCTTGACAGAAACTCATTTAGTTTATTCAGCACATGGTTTCCTATCTCTATAAGAGTTAACTTAAAAGTACTCATCATATCTAAAAGTTCTTCCTGAACTTTATGCTTGTCTTCAATACTCAATTTCTCATACTTAAATGAATTTGAAAGTAGGTAACCTTGCTGAGTTTCTCAAATTGTCACATACCTCATCAATATTATCTGGTTTCTTGAATTGTGCAGTGGGTATGTTGTTGGGCTCATCAATCTTGGTCTTTTCATCATCACTATCTTCTCCAAGTGTAGTCTCCTCCTTGGTCTCTTTACTCGTTTACTCAGCTCAGCCTTAGGAGAAAATTTAGCTTTCTTTCTAGAACTGCTTTGTCCAACCTTCTTCTTTCCATATTATATCATCTTAAAATGGAAGCACTTCCATGTTAAGAACATTTAGCCCTCCTTAGGGGATGTTTTTGACCTCCATCATATCATCCTCCTGTTTCTATATCATCCTCTACTTATGTGCCTGTTTAGGACCCTGATTGGGCCTCTTCGGGCACCTTCTACCCAACCTGACATGTTTTCTAGGGGTTATGACTCCCTAGCTCAAGGTTGACCTTGACCTTGACCTAGGTTAGGGTCAACCTCAACCCTGACCTGGGTCCCCCTTTTGAATTTGGAAGCTAGTCGACTGTCGGGGGTCATCCAAAATACAATTTTCCTGCTTCTGGGTCAGCTGTTTTGGGTTTTTGAAGCATTGATTCCTAAATTATATTTAATATAGGACCTATTCTATGGGAATGGGTCTAATTGGAATTTTATTATCCTATGCTGGCCTCCTTATAAGATTGTTCCCTAATTTCAATAAAAAGAAGCCCCTCTCTCTCATTTTCTCTAAGTCTTCCAAGTGCAAAAAGCTCTAATCAAGATTTTGTCAAGAAGCAAAAGGTTCAAGCATCCATTTTTCTACATATTTCAAAGAATTCAAGGTGTCCAAGTCTTCCTCTCAGGCATTCAAGTTCTCCATTGAAGATCAAGGATTCAATCTTTCAAGCCTTTGAAGGGATTAGGTGCAAATATTCAAGATTCATCATTCAAACCCTAGATCTAGCCACCATGGTGGTGTGATATTCCTTCAAGATCCTTTGTGCATCCTCAAGACTCTTTCATCATCTCTTCAAAGTGGATTTCAATCATACAATCATGGAGGTTTATGGTTTCTAAATTCCATGCTTTCATACTTACATACTTGCATACATTTGAATTACAATTGCATATCTATTGAATATCATAGCTTCATTGTTAGATTCAATTCTACTACTTGCAAGAAGTCTATACTTTATTGATTTCAAGGTTAATTCCTAAATCAAGGTTTGACTAAGGTAAACCCCTCCCCCACAACAAACAATCCTCTTTTTCTTGCAGGTACAGGTTGGGGACTACAGATTTGGACACAAATCTGAATACCCTTTTTGGCTTTCTTTCAGACGGTGTGAACAGATTCTCTTTCGGAGCTATCCAGGCTAGGGTCAACATTATTGGGTTAGGGTCTTTTCATTCTGGTTCGGGATCATCTGTCATCTTTTCCAGAAACAGCCTACAGACCTCAGAAAACAACATTCTTTGATCTACAATTTTGTAAGGTTGGTTCTTCTTCCTATCCTTTTTAATTATTGTAATTAAACATATTCATTTAATCAATTAACAGAATTTAAGATCCCCTTCTTTGCTCTCTTTCCGAATAGTTGATTCATTTGTGCATTTACCCTTCTTTTGGGTTGATCAACTTGGATCTTCCATTTGTGCATTTGAGGATAGAAAAGGAGCATCTTATCTTCTTCCTAATCACAATTGCAATACACAATCAATCAAATTCAATTAAATGTAAAGTAAGGTTAGGGAACTCAACACACTCTAA
>MU223804.1:283854-299840 GCA_018584345.1 Thuja plicata | reverse complement strand
TCTTCCATTTGTGCATTTGAGGATAGAAAAGGAGCATCTTATCTTCTTCCTAATCACAATTGCAATACACAATCAATCAAATTCAATTAAATGTAAAGTAAGGTTAGGGAACTCAACACACTCTAAGAAAATCAAACAACAATTAACAAATAATCTCCTTACCCCATTTCCAACACCTTATATTTTGGTGAACCCACGATAGACAAATCCTTCTCTTTGGTGTTAGATTTACATCTTAGATTACAATTTGCATTTATAAATACAAAAACACTTCTTGCATTTTCATTATGAAATTCTTTTGGTGTATAGATATTTTTCTCATTATGCTTCTTTTAGCATTTCTTTATAGTACATATGATGTCTATGAGAGTGTCATCCACTTTATCATGTTTCTTAATCTTCATGTTTCACTTTCTTATGCTATTTTAAGATTGACCAATACTAGTCTCCCTACTTTCAAAACTTTAATTAAGGATTTGTGTAGTGGACTTATTGCTCTTTTGGATTATGTGAAGAATTTTGTAGATGATACTCCATTACCTAATATTCCTAATCTTCCTAATCCTAATCTTAACCTTCCTAATCAAATCATTTCTAATAATCTTACTCCTATTCTTCCATCTTGCATCCCTAGTTCTTCTCATACTTTTTTTAAGGCTCAAACTATGGTACAAGATGAGGATGTGCAAGAATTTGTAGATTTACCTTCTCCTTATCCCATCCATAATGATATTAAAGGGAAATCCAAATAAACTTCTCCTAGAACCATTGTTCCACCTTACACAACATTCTCTCATAAGCATCATAATCAATCATCTCCCATAGATTCTATGCAAGATAGGTACACTACTAGATACACTATGGTAGATAAACAAGGTTATAAGTGTTTAGGGCTTGGTGTTAATGAACATGGAATTAAAAACCTGATCAATGTATCTCCTAAACATGATATGCATGATATAGGTTATTCATCTTCTCAATTTCATGTAGCTGATATTAACTATTGTCCTCCTCTTGATATTCTTCAAGTCCCACACCTACCTTAGATCATCCTAATACTCCTCAAGATGTGGCTAGGTAAGTGTATGTCTAGCTAATGAATTCCAAGAAAGAAAACTTTAAACCTATTCCAAAAAATGCTTTACATAAGTACACATGTCCTTTCCACAATAGTAATAAACATTTACTTTCTGATTGTGTGCATTTCAAATTATATGTTAGAGATAGAGCTTCTCTTGGAATTATATCTTATTCCCGAGCGGTATTACAATTTTTTCATAATTTTGACATAGGGCATTCCCCTCATTCTTCTACAAATTAGACTATGTTTCTCCTCTTAAACTAGGGGTCAAGAGGTATTCACTTCAAGTCTTATACGATCCATTATCCTCTTAGCATGAATGTTGTTTTGAATATAATTGGTTATTCTTTCTACATTCTATCCTTATAACTTCCTACACTCATGATATTCTTTCTGCGACATCTATTTTTTAAGGATATCTCTTATTTTTATAACTTTGTTGATATAATTTGATATATCCCTTGCCGTCATCTCTAGGGGGAAAGGTATTTCCTCCTTCTACCTCTATCTAAGGATCTACTTTCCTTAGTTTAGTGGCTTTTTTTTATGTTGCAGACATTATTTTCCTTATAAAGATCTATGTTTTGACCATTGATACCCTCTTATTTGAGAGGTGATTGTCCTAGGTAATTACCTCTTCTTTATTTTGCAAATTATTTTATTTATAAACTGTTTCCCTTGCTTTTTGGTTAGAGTTTATTATCCTTCATTCCAAGATTCCTCATCCTCTTCATTGCAAGGAGCTTGATGGTTGAATCTTGGGTCCCTCTTGCTTTTTGAAGATGACATTTTATCCTAAGCAGTCCTCTCTGGTAGGGCTCTTGTTGATAAGATCTCTTCCTCTTTGAGGATCCTTTTTCCACAAGTGACATATCCATTTCATGATTATCTATGTTCTTAGATGTAAGGTTCAATATTCTTCACTAAGAATATGGTGTACATTGTTTTAAAGCAGGATATCTCCTTACCTTATGAAGTAGGTATCCTCTTCTTCTTCCTTATCCTTCCTAGTGGGTAACCATGATAAGGAGGGGGGAATATATAGGGTCTTCATTGTACTATAGTTTACATTTATTTACATTTTACAGTATGCTAAATCCTTGGAAGGTAATGCGCACAAGATGCTAAATCCTGAAGAGACATGCATTTTTACTTTTATGTATGCTAAATCCTTGGAAGTTAACACACATAAGTTGCTAAATCCTGAAGAGACATGCATTTTTACTTTTATGTTTGCTAAATCCTTGGAAGGTAACCCACATAAGTTGCTAAATACTAAAGAGATATGCACCCTTTTTATTTTTATGATATGCTAAATCCTTGAAAGGTAATGCACATAAGTCATTAAATCCTGAATGGACACACATTTTATATTCTATAGTGATACAAGAATGTGGATCTATGAATATTTTCAAAAAGCTGTTAGAAGACGCATTTACAATTACAAGCATAGTTTATGGGTGAACCTGTTAGGGGCTCTCCCTCCTTGGTGATTCATAGTAAGGTGGTCATCTTACTAGGTGAGGTAATCACTTTCTCTTTTCTCTCTTTCGCTTTCATGCTAGTAGGATTGGATCATGAAGCTATGTTATCTATGGTATTGTTCTTGTCTTACTTATGTAGTCATATATGTTTTCTATGATTGACTGTTCTTTACTTTCATATCTTTATGTATGTATGTTGAGCTAGAATCCTTGGTTTGGGGACTCATATCCCTGACTTAGTGATATTCTAACTCATTGCAATCCACTGGATCTTTTTTCTCTAACTTTACTGTGAGCACGTTCGATTTCTGTACTCCCACTAAAGTGGGGGCTTAACGTATCATCTTAAAATGGAAGCACTTCCATGTTAAGAACGTTTAGCCCTCCTTAGGGGATTTTTTTTACCTCCATAATATCATCCTCCCATTTCTGCATCATCTTATACTTTTGTGCCTATTTAGGACCCTGATTGGGCCTCTCCGAGCACCTTCTACCCCACCTGGCATGTTTTCCAGGGGTTCTAACCCCCTGGGTCAAGGTTGACCTATAACTTCACCTAGGTCAAGGTAAACCTCAACCTTGAACTAGGTTAGGGTTGACCTCAACCCTAACCAAGGTCCGCCTTTTGAATCTGGAAGCTGGTCGGCTGCCGGGGGTCATCCAAAATTCAATTTTCTCACTTCCGGGTCGGCTGTTTCAGGTTTTCAAAGCATTGATTGCTAAATTATCTTTAATATAGGTCCTCTTCTAGGGGCATGAGTCTAATTGGAATTTAATTATCCTATTTCGGCCTCCTTAGAAGATTGTTCCCTAATTTCATATAAAAGGAAGCCTCTCTCTCTCATTTTCTCTAAGTCTTCCAAGTGCAAAAAGCTCTAATCAAGATTTTGTCAAGAAGCAAAAGGTTCAAGCATCAATTGTTATACATATTTCCAAGATTTCAAGGTGTTCAATTCTTCCTCTCAAGCATTCAAGTTCTCCATTGAAGATCAAGGATTCAAGGTTTCAAGCCTTTGAAGGGATTAGGTGCAAATATTCAAGTTTCATCATTCAAACACTAGATCTAGCCACCATGGTGGTGTGATCTTACTTCAAGATCCTTTGTGCATCCTCAAGACTCTTTCATCATCTCTTAAAAGTGGATTTCAAGCATACAATCATGGAGGTTTATGGTTTCTAAAGTCCATGCTTTCATACTTACATACTTGCATACATTTGAATTACAATCACATATCTGTTGAATATCATAGCTTCATTGTTAGATTCAATTCTACTACTTGCTAGCATTCTATACTTTATTGATTTTAAGGTTAATTCCTAAATCAGTGTTTGACTAAGGCAAGCCCCTCCCCCACAACAAACAATCCTCTTTTTCTTGTAGGTACAGGTTCGGGAATACGAATAGATCTGAATACCCTTTTCGACTTTCTTTCAGATGGGACGAAAAAATTCTCTGTCAGACCTATGTAGGTAAGCGTCGACATTATTAGGTTAGGGTTGATATTTGTGGGTTAAGGTTGACCTTTTTTATAAGCGACATCAGATCGGGAAAATATTTTTGGGTTTTTTTCGTATCTGCGTTTTGGTTCGGGATCATCTGTCAGCTTTTCCAGAAACAGACTACAGACCTCAGAAAACAACATTCTTTGATATGAAATTTTGTAAGGTTGGTTCTTCTTCCTATCCTTTTTAATTACTGTAATTAAACATATTCATTTAATTAATTAACAGAATTTAAGATCCCCTTCTTTTCTCTCTTTCCGAATAGTTGATTCACTTGTGCATTAACCCTTCTTTTGGGTTGATCAACTTGGATCTTCCATTTGTGCATTTGAGGATAGAAACGGAGCACCTTATCTTCTTCCTAATCACAATTGCAATACATAATCAATCAAATTCAATTAAATGTAAAGTAAGGTTAGGAAACTCAACACACTCTAAGCAAATCAAACAACAATTAACAAATAATCTCCTTACCCCCTTTCTAACACCTTACATTTTGGTGAACCCGCGATAGAAAACTCCTTCTCTTTGGTGTTAGATTTACATCTTAGATTACAATTTACATTTATAAATACAAAAACACTTCTTGCATTTTCATTATGAAATTCTTTTGGTGTATGGCTATTTTTCTCATTATGCTTCTATTAGCATCTCTTTATAGTACCTATGATGTCTATGAGAGTGTCATCCACTTTATCATGTTTGTTAATCTTCATGTTTCACTTTCTTATGCTATTTTAAGATTTACCAATACTAGTCTCCCTACTTTGAAAACTTTAATTAAGGATTTGTGTAGTGGACTTATTGCTCTTTTGGATTATGTGAAGAATTTGGTAGATGATACTCCATTACCTAATCTTACTAATCTTCCTAATCCTAATCTTAACCTTCCTAATCCAATCATTTCTAATAATCTTACTCCTATTCTTCCATCTTACATCCCTAGTTCTTCTCATACTTTTGTTAAGGCTCAAACAATGGTACAAGATGAGGATGTGCAAGAATTTCTAGATTTACCTTCTCCTTCTTATCCCTTCCATAATGATATTAAAGGGAAATGAAAATAAACTTCTCCTAGAACCATTGTTCCACCTTACACAACATTATTTCATAAGAATCATAATAAATCATCTCCCATAGATGCTATCAAAGATAGGTACACTACTGGATACACTATGGTAGATAAACAAGGTTATAAGGGTTTAGGGCTTGGTGTTAATGAACATGGAATTAAAAATCTGATTAATGTATCTCCTAAACATGATATGCATGGTATAGGTTATTCATCTTCTCAATTTCAAGTGGCTGATATTAACTATCATCCTCCTCTTGATATTATTCTTCCCACACCTACCTTAGATCATCCTAATACTCCTCAAGATGTGGCTAAGAAAGTGTATGTCCAGCTAATGAATTCCAAGAAAGAAAACTTTAAACCTATTCCAAAAAATGCTTTACATAAGTACACATGTCCTTTCCACAATAGTAATAAACATTTACTTGCTAATGGTGTGCATTTCAAATTATATGTTAGAGATAGAGCTTCTCTTGGAATTGTATCTTATTCCCGAGCGGTATTACAATTTCTTCATAATTTTGACATAGGGAATTCCCCTCATTCTTCTACAAATTAGACTATGTTTCTCCTCTTAAACAAGGGGGCAAGAGGTATTCTCTTCCAGTCTTATACGATCCATTATCCTCTTAGCATGAATGTTGTTTTGTGTATAGTTGGTTATTCTTTTTGCATTCTATCCTTATAACTTCCTACACTCATGATATTCTTTCTAGGACATTGGTTTTGTAAGGATATCTCTTATTTTTATAACTTTGTTTATATAATTTGATATGTCCCTTTTCTTTATCTCTGGGAGCCAAGGTATTTCCTCCTTCTACCTCTATCCAAGGATCTACTTTCCTTAGTTTAGTGGCATTTGTTTATGTTGCAAACATTATTTTCCTTATAAAGATCTATGTTTTGACCATTGATACCCTCTTATTTGAGAGGTGATTGTCCTAGGTCATTACCTCTTCTTTATTTTTCAAATTATGTTCTTTATAAACTCTTGCCCTTGCTTTTTAGTCAGAGTTTATTATCCTTCATTCCAAGATTCCTCATCCTCTTCATTTCAAGGAGCTTGATGGTTGAATCTTGGGTCCCTCTTGCTTTTCGAATTGCCTTGGCTAGGAGTGCAATGATGGATGTTGATGCTTCATCAATGTTAATTTCATAGGGAAATGATTCCAAACATGCTACCCTAGGTGTCGTAGCCTCAATATATGTGTGATCTGTATCAACTAGAAAACAAACTTCTTCATAGTGTTTCTCCACTAGTCATCTAGGAATCCTGGTTCTTAATCACATTCTCTTTTTAAATTCCACAAAATAGCTCCCCATAATGCTATTGAAATTACTTCCTAACTTCTTAATGCATTCACTTATCTGAACTGTAATGGGTCTATCCTTTTTCCAAATAATATCTCCCAATGTAGGAAATGTATTCTGAACGTAGAAAAATATACAGACTAGTAAGGAACCAAACTTACATGATGAGCTCTTAGCTTTTCTGATTGATGCTAGGTTCTTGGCTAGTTGTGTTAGCTATAGCTCGGCAAGATCATATGTATGATTCTTCTTAACAATCTTCCATGCCTGGTCAATAGCTGTACAAGGAACACTATTCAATCGACTCGACTGATAGAACTTATGTGCAATTACTCTTACTCCAAAGTCAAGTTCTAGGTCTTTAATTGTAGAGATAGTCATACCTCTGTTGTTCCATATGGCTCCAGTGTTCACTCTAATTTCCTCTTTAATATTATCTCTCATTTTTTGTTTCCCGTTAACAACACGATATCCAGTCACTCGATGAATCATGTTTTTAGTTATCTTGAATGGTCCATTGTCTAACCACATACACATATCATGAACTCGGCTAAGAATAACCTTAATTCATTCATCTTTAAAACCTTGAAGGAAATCTAGGGCACGAGTTAACCCTTTGTCAGCTAAATGTTTGAATTCTCCATTCAAAACTCCATCAACACACAATTTTCTATAGGATTTTCTCAGTTCACTATCACCTACTTCACCAATTTTAACCATGTAACAAGATCTAACATCTTGGATCATAAGTACCCTGGGTGGAATGGATGAGAGAGCTTCAGTCAGATCACTCTGAATTGCACTTTTAGGAACGGCTCAAAAATTGAGAGGTGCACATACATCATTCCGTACTAACTGAATTTTCTTTTGTTCTTCCTCCATACTTTTGACTGGTGTGGAAGAGCTTGTGGCCATAATCTTGAAATTAGGTTTCAAAAAATGAAGAACATAGTACCTCAGCAAGTAGCACTTCGCACTGTTCACCTTAGGATTGCCAACAATACACTGACAAATTCTTCGATGCTAATTTCATTAAGATCAATTCTGCAACTTCTTCAATCTCTCCGTAAATAGTTAAAATCGCAAGGTAAAAATCAAGAATAAACTGTTCATCCTTTATAGATTTTGAAATGTCAAGGTAGGTAAGTAATAAATGTTCTGCCCATTGAATTAGTGCAAGCCAACTATCCTCAGCTTTCTAACACAACTTGCATCCCACTCAGCTATCTAAACTCGGCCATCACAGAACTTACTCGACCAACCAACTCAACACACACTAAAGAACTCAACCGTAGTGTCCACGACTGGTGCTCAGCACCTATAGTGCAATTATCTCTTCTCGGTATTTTGTCTTCAAAATGTGTCCTGTGCATCTTAACATAATATGGACTTTGGTACATTTCATGTTAGGAACTAATGTAAGATAAGAATTTTAGATGTAGTTTCTTACATACCTCTTTTTCTTAGTTGGAGATGATGTGATCACCTGATCCATTGAATTGGGTAACCTCAGCTACACTAGCTTCACTGTTGCATGGTTCAGATTTCTTAACGCATGTTTGGTTAATTTGTGCTCTAATATTTTCAACAGTAGGAGCAGGTACCCTAGTCTTACAATCTTTCCTTGTATGACCTATTTTCAAACAACTATGACAAACTAGGCTTCCATTCATCCAACTCTTAGACTTTCCTCTGAAATGTGTCCTTATGCAGTTTTTTGAAACATGTCCATACTCACCACAGTAATGACAACTATGCCATTTTTTGTAGTCCCAATTGTAAGTATTGCCTTTTCTTGGTTATTTCTCTTGTGCCTTTGATGTCCATTGTTGTTTACCTTTAGATCTACAATCTTGTGCTCTATGACCATATTTCTAACAGTTATAACAATTACCATTGAGTCTAGGTGTGGAAGGTGCATTGCTTGCCTTTGTCTTACATTCACTTTCTTGATGTCCAAACTTATTACAGTTAAATAAATAACGATTAAAGTTAGTTTTAGGATTGGACTTACCATTATTGCTTCAGAAAATGTTTTTTGTATGACTTGGTTTCCCACACTGGTGGCAAACAAGTTTTTTGTTTCTTGGTTTTGCATACCTTCTTTCACCTGTCTTAGATGATTCTCCTTCTTCAGTGGTTGTATGTCGTTCAGTGTGACCTAATCCAGAAGAATCTTTAGGTCTTCTTGATACTTCCACTAGTTGTTCAAAGCAGCTCAAAGTTGCATTGGGATCATTCACTCTATTGTTAATTTCTTTCTCAGATCTCAATTCATCTTTCAACTAACTATTCTCAGATCTAAGATTCATAATCTCCAAGTCTTTCCTCCTGATCTCCTGATTCACAAGTAGAAGTTGATTTTCCATGTCAACTTGATTGACTGTCATTATTTGTACATCATGTGTTCTTTCATCAAGTCTGATAGTCATCATTCTTTTGTCTTCTTCTTCCATAGCCTTGTCATCTTCAACTTTATTTTTCTATTCAACAACTTCACACATTCTTATTGATTGGGCTTCTTGTTACTTTTTTAAGTTTATGACTTCTTCACATAGTGCACTATTCTTTTCCAGTAGATCTGCTATTGCTGCATCACTCTTAGTATAATCTCCATTCTAAAATAGATTTGTGGTTTCCCCTTCTTGATAATGAGTGTCATTCATTTGTTTTTCCAAATCTTTCCTTGGTATCAAGGACTCCTTTAATTCTTGTCTTGTTGTTTCAAGTTGTTGTAGTGCTAGCTAAATATCAATCTTTTGATTCTCAATGACTTTACCCATATTGTAGATCTCCATCTCAAGATCTGTATTCTCAAGCTGATTATGACTTTCTAGAGAACTAAGCTCTGATACCAATTGTTGGAAATACAATAATGGGAAAGCAAGATACTGAGAGCGGGGGGGTGGCGGTGAATCATATCTTCAAATTTAAACACTTAAAAAAAACTAATCCACATTCATACATATATGAATCTAATGTAATATCAAATATAATTCACATAATGAAATAAATAACTCATAACACAAGAACTTGATAACCCAGAAACCCAAATAGGTAAAACTAGGGTGGGGATAACACCCACAAAATTCTTAACTACTGCAGCAATAAAGTGTGCCTATTAGGGCTACAAAAGTTGATTACAAAATGCAATCTACCTAGTTAAAGGTTTGCCCAGTTAAGAGCTAAAGATCATTACAATCTAGCCTGTGAAAGGATTTCAACTTACAATAAATTAAGCACTTTGTTGGGAGATTTAGAAAGGTCTTCTAGAACCACTATGTTAAGATATTTTCACCTGATACAATAATTAGAATGTTTCAAGTAATGATCCTTCGTTATGCACTGAGATGCTGATGATGAATCTCCTCTTTCCACTACCTTCTGTGATCTCACAATCTAATATGTCTTTACTCTGATGTTCACTATGTTGTCACTCTTCTTGATCTATGCTTCTTAACAAAATAACCCTCTATGCATTTCTCTTGAAAATGCAGTCACCACTTCTCTCCACACACTTACAAAATAGGGTTTAGAAGCAATCTTATATATCTATTCTAGTCTGGTAGCGAGATCTAGATCAACAATCAAGATCTAATACTTATGTCTCCAAGGCATTAAAATTAATGATTACAATAGATCATACATAGGATAAAACAATTAAATGCATAACTAACTCCGTGAGAAAATATTAAATGTGTACATAAGTCGGCCCAAAAGGATTATACAAGTCAGCCTGAAAACTTATCCTCAAAGTTTGAACCATTCCAGACATGTATACAAAAACTATTATGCTCGGCACTTAACATCTCTATCGCTCGACACTAATTATCCCACTCGGCTCAGCATGATACAACTTGGCAACCTGAATACTGTTCGGTAATGTTACTCGGCCTTGGATAGTTTTAGCTCGGCCACAGTGATAGCCAACTAAAATTGCCTAAGTGAATGACTAAGTGTTGGTCACTAATATTTTGTTCTTTCCCATTGTTTGTATTGAAGGACCCTATGAATAATATGATGAGCATAGAATAACATGTGAACATGAAATCCAAAAAGTAAGAAAAAATCTATCATTTTCTTGAAATGTGGACTTACAATAATAAAATAACATTAAAAAACTAATAAACAATACAATTCAATCATTGCAAAGAAAAAACATGCAAAAAAGTGTAGGCCTGACTGTTACTGGCGTAAAACAACAAAAAAGAAGTGGGACCTTAGGACAACTTGCAATGATTGATTTTAGATTGTTGAAGCAAACAAACTTGCAATGTTCCTAATTCAACATAACCCGATTGGTTTCTGAGGACTTAATGGTTCAACATACCTCTTTCATCACAACCCAATCGGTTTATGAGAACATAAAGGCTCAATGTTCCTAATTCCTTAGAACCCTATTGGGTACTGAAAAGCTAAGAACAAAGGAGAGAGAGAGAGAGAGAGAGAGAGAGAGAGAGAGAGAGAGAGAGAGAGAGAGAGAGAGAGAGAGAGAGTCCTCACAGACATATTTCTACCATTTTTTTATAACTGTTGTTATACTTAACCAAATTACAAATAAAGTACATATTATTTTTGTACACTTGAATCTATACACTTTAAAAAGAAAAGTTTTCATTTTCAATTATTTTTATGCAAGTTATTCCCCACGCATGAACATGTACCAAATGCTCAGGATGTGGTCACTATAAAAATTCAAAAAAAAATACTCATCAGAAAATTACAAAAAAATACACAAGTTCTAGATCTCACTCTTACCTAACATCCTACCAAAGGGATTTTAAAAATATTGAATATAACTATAAATTTTGTATAGCATACGAAATTAGCTATGTTATGTTTTTCTAAAAAAATTAGGAACAGGTTTTCGTGCATGTGGGGTTTGACCCTCTTAATAATATTGGTTTTTTTAAAAATTAGTATTTTAGAAACAAGATTGAGAGTACTACATTTCATTATTTTTTATGAATCTTCTTATATTGAGTGCATGACCCTCAAATGTTTGTTCCAAGTTCAAGTTTACCCGATTTCAGAAAAAATGTGTCCACTTATACCCCCCCTTTTGGTTCACAACTTGGTTCACATACCTATAACTAACAAGTCATCTTGGCCTCTATACCTTGATGCTTAGGTTTTTTTTTGACATTGCATCCAATAAGAAGAGTATTCATACTTTCTTCATACTTCCTTGGTATCAATGATAGTTGTACTAACTGATGATGTCTATTATACAAATGCCCTATGATGATAAAATGCTAAAATGTAAAAATATTAGTAATAGTCCTATAAGGTTGTATTTATTTGCATTTAAGTTTGCATGATTCATTTAAATAGCATAAGTACTTGAGCTCAAAATTATTTCCTAGTTCATTCAAATTCCAAGTTTGACTACTTAATCTAGGTTACTGATATATTCATGTCGTTACATATCCATTGCATTCATTTTGCATTAATAATGGGAAAAGAAGAAAATATAAAAACAAAGCATTCAAGTGTTGCATTTTTACATCCTAAGTGCATCCATACATATATATGCATAAAGAAAATTTCAAAAAAATATACATCTGTATATCCACATAGAATCATCTAACACATCTGTATATCAGTAATAATCAAAGAGCATAAATGATGTCATCACAGGAATCTACTCTAAATGATCATAAGTACCAAGTACATCATCAAGTTTTAATCAATCTAATAACCTATTACATACAACAACTATCAAAAGAGAAACAATGAGCATATCAAAATCAAAAGATGTCATCTCATACATATCAGTGAATATCACATTAAAAATTTGGGAATGTCTACAAATGTATCAAAGAGATCAAGATCAAAATACACAAATGTATCAAATATCTGGAGTACAATGGATGATTGAAGAAGGATAATATACAAATATCTCAAGGATAATCAATGATATCATGTCTGACTACCACCCTTAACCTGATCTAGAGGGGCAAGAGGTGGTGCATCTTCCCAAGGAGGAGGTGGCAGAGGCATAGCTCCCTCTAACTACTAAGCTATAACATAATATAATGGTGCTCTATGAGGATGTGGACCTGTAGCACAATATAAAGAAAATAAGTATGTTTCTCTCTGACCCTGATGTGTCATAGTGCGTGGCTAGATATCTCTCTCAGATCTCATAACATCTAACTGTCTGTGGGTAAAAAGTCATTTTTGAGGCTTATATTAACCTTTTAGGGCTACATAGAAGTTCCAAAACCCTAAACAGACTATCAATACTCTATTTTGTTCTTCTTAGATCTAACAGGAATGAAATCGAACATAAGGATAACGTTTTCCATAACATAGAAATTTTTTTGTGATAGTCTCCAACAAATGTAGAATTTCTCTATATGTACAGAGAATGAGTCGCGGGCTTTACAAAATCATTTTTTCATGATTCTCTATCACCAAGTTTAACATCACACATCAAAATCTTGATTATACATCATTTTATCTCTTAACACATTTTTGCTTCATCTCAACTTCTAATTGATTCTTCATTGATTTGATCGACCTGTTCCATTGAGATGTCATTCTAAAGAGGGATTTTATTCTATTTCCTTCAAATTTGTTGCCAAGGGGGCATTGATCACACTTAAAATCAATCAAATTCTTGCTCAAACAAAAAAACCTACTTCATCAAAAGACTAGGGAATGGTAGTTTCCTTCGATCATGTTGGGACTATTGGATAGAAGGATTCAACACTAAACATGCAGGATATCTGTGTCTATAATCTCTCAGATATTTATCAACCTCTCACCAGTTTTGTACTGACCTTCGTTCAATGAATTTTGGAGTCAGTATTATCAATTCTCATTCAATCAAGTTTAGGATTGTTACCTCACAACTCTCAAGATCTTCGTACTGACCTTTGTTTGATCCAGTTTGGAGTCAGCATTATCAATTCTTTTTCAATGAAGTTTAGAATTATTATCTTTAGATCTGTGTTCAATCAAACTTCATTCGATCAAGTTTGAAGTCGATATTACCAGTCTTAGTTCAATCAAGTTTGAGACTGATCTCATCAACCCTATTTCATTCAATCAAGTGCAAAATTCTCAAACTTTCTAAAGTCAACATAAGAAATTCTTTGAATTAGTGTGCTTCTCACACATCAATTCAAAGAGGGGAAATGTAACCACCCAAATTTGGTCTACTCTAACTAGAGACCCTATTTTCCAAAAAAAGTGATCATGCCCTCAATTATGTCAATCCAACTATTCAATTATTTACATAATTCATCAAAAATAAAAATAATCTTCTAAAATCAAAGTGATATCATCACTACCTCACATTAATTATCTTGGCCTATTTAAATCAAATCAACCCAATTAAATCCTTGGCTAAAGTAATTAATTGAAAGAAATTAATAAAACTCTCAAAATATAACTCATCACTTGCACATGGAAAGTCAATCCATGAACCAATGAGATTTCACTCACACGGATCACTCATATGGATGAAAATATATTCAATCCTCACCTCTCCTCATAATTTTATCTCAGCCACTCATTTCTCAAATTGTTCCATAAAAGGAGTGAATTTTGAGCTCAATAGGTCCATAATTTTAGAATCCTAATTGCACTCTTATGTTGTCATTTTGATTTCATGATTTTAGTAGCTAATTAGATAAATTTTCCATTTATACTTTAATGAATCCTTGCATCATTTCTAGTATGAAATGCATGATAGATAGCTTCAATTTCTTAATGAATCTTCCATTCTTGGACTAAATGTGTCACTATTTTAATGGATAATCTAAGGGAATAATTATAGCTTAAATCATACTCTTTCTAGATAGGAATAAATATGTCAATTTCCATGGTTTTCTTATGCTTTGCAATTTAATTTCATATTTCTAACCATTAATACAATGACATATTGAAGTATTGTGTTGCATCTTGCACACGCGCGCGCGCGCGCGCGCACACACACACACACACACACACACACACACACACACATAGGAATCATCCTCATTGAGTCTCTCCATATACCTTGTTAGACCTCCTACTAAAATTTTAGCCTAAACCACCTCCATGTTCTGCCCCTTATCATAAACTATCAATTTTAATCTCTTATGATAACCCTTTTACAAGTGTGGTTTCTATTGCACCAAAATATCAATCATTCAATTCTTGATACAACCACTCAACTTATATAATTCACATGAGGCAACTAGTCCCTTCTCATGAATCCCAAGGAGAGCATTGACTATTTTCCTAAACTATCTCCCTCACCATTAACTGAGGGGATTCAAACCTATGACCATGCTCTAATACCACTTGTTACAAGTGTGGTTGTGTTGCACCAAATGATCAACCTATCAATGTCTGATACAACCACTAAACTTATAGTATCCACAAGAGGGAGTTAGTCCCATGTAACAAATCCTTAGGGGAGCACTGACCATTTTCCAACATGCCTCTCATATTGGTTGTACAATTAATTACCATAATCCCACTATTCAAGATTCAAAGAACCCAAACTAATACTTTAAGAGTACTCAACCACTTACAAATAAATGAGTATCCCTTACAAAAACCCATTCACATGTAGGAAGCCATCATTCCAAAGCAAGGACCAAAATATCACTTCCCAAAATCATGTTGTAGTAACATATGTTGGCAGGTTGACTTCCTGAGGAAGCATGACTTATTTTGTGTTGTCAATCATGGCAACAAACTCATACTTAAGTTCTGTCATGAAAGACAAAATGACTAAGTGTGAAAATAGGGTAGACAGACACATACAGAGATTAGTACATTAGGGAATGTGTTAGAGATCACCCCAGAGCATGTGTGCTTACGTATATACTCTATGGTGTATATACACGCTAGATCTAGATGCACAAAGTACGAAAAAGTTACAGGCAGATTAGTAGACCTGCAGTCAAAGAAATAGAGCATGGAAGCCGACTACAGTTTTGATCAGCGTGATGATTTTGTAATGAAATGGATAAGAACCTTTAGTTATAAGTTTGTATTAATGTAATTAATGTTGTATTAAACACGCTTAGGCTGACTTGTTTGGAAGCATTGTATATTTTGGTTTAAAGGCCGACTAGTGTTATATTTTGGGTCGCGCCTATTCAATTGTAAACATATAAGTATGTAATGTAATGTTATGTTACAAGCATCGATTATTGTGTAAGGGGAAGTTACATAGGGATAGTACTATGAATTTAGTACATGATATAGCTCTTTAAGAGAGCAAGAGCATTCATGCATACACGGAACTGATCAGACAACAGTGTCATCCCAGAATTTCATTTGGATATAGTGCACATCATCTTTCAGAAGGTTGTAGCCTTCATCTTATTGGGTAGTGAGCCTAGGAAATGAGCCATATACCTTTAACAGGGTTTTGTAAAAGACTCCTAACAGGGTCATACCTTTAACTAGGTCATTGTACTCAAATTGTAAAGACTGCTTCTAACAGGGCAAAGGAACTTTAACAGGTTCATTATACCTAGTACAATATTTGTGGGTACTAATCCCCACCAGAGTTTTCCTCTGA
>MU223804.1:211811-275165 GCA_018584345.1 Thuja plicata | reverse complement strand
TGGCCTATCGGCCGCCATAGCTGATTCCCTTCTCTCTTCTGTCTGTTTCATTCTGTTTGTAATAGCTATGCATGCAGGTGTTCTTGGGTAGATTGACATTCATCAATCTCAACATGGTATCAGAGCTCTGATACCATGTAGAATCTGATGAAAGATCAGATTCACGCCAAGATCTAGCTGCATGCAAAAACCTATCACAAGAAATGAAGTGAAAGAAGGAAAAAGCGAAACTCAGTTTTTACTCAAAAGGTGAGAGCAAAAATATTAACTAAATTAATTAAGGAAAATACAAAGTTCGACCTTATAAAGGTGAACAAACCCTAAAAAATAAAAGCTAGGTTGCGCATTATTAATTAATAACTAATTAATGATGCACCTAAGAGAAAGCATAAGCTAAAAGAGTAATAATACTCTAACAAATCCTCCATAAAAATGCATCACCAATTTGGAATAGCAAGACCCCTTTTGCATAGATTATCAATGGTTAATATTTTACTCTACATTTGGATCTTAAAAAGTATGTTAACTTTGGGGATAACCATGAGATTCCAAAAAAAAATGCAATATGGATAAGGGAATAAATCTCTAATTTTCATTTGGAAGGCCCCAAAAATAGAGAATTTATCATCCAAGATCAAGGCCCAAATCAAAGAATCATCAGATAAGGCTCTAGGAATATGAAGCTAGGATAGAAGGGAATTACAGAGACCCAAATCTATATCCACAACACTCAAATCAATACAATTAAAAATTTACATATAATTAGCCACCTAAGAACCAAACCTCCTACTACAAACCTCCTTAAACTAGGAGAATCTTAGAATCAGAGACAGAGGGGCATCTCCAATCAACCAATAATCCCAAAAAAATATATTTTCTCTCATTACCAAGAAACCATCTGATACCCTTAGAAATGATATATTTGGTACCCAATATATGTCTCCGTAAGGTTGAAAATGACTCCATGTGCCTACCATCCTAGATAAAATCCCTAAAATTGGAATAATCATTTAGGTATTCACTACAAACAATCTGAGTCGATTCATCTTTATCTTTGATACTTCTCTAGAGTTGTTTAGCTAAAAGGACCTTGTTAAATTCCTTAATTTTCATGATGGTTGATCCTCATAGATTCGTAGGATGAAAAACTTGATCCCAAGCCACAAGATGCATTCTATTTCTATTCTTATTTCTGTCCATAAAAAATACTTTAAATATGCTCTATTTTCATCAAATAATTTTTAGGTACTTGAAAAAGAATCAAAGCATGCACATGGAGTTTTTCCAATGAATATTTTATTAGTTGGAGCTTACCATCTTGACTTAGTAGGTTACCTTTCCAACCAAAAATTTTGGTCTAAAATATTTCTATTATCTTAGCCCATAAATAATTTGGGTCCTTGTTGGTACACATAGAAAGGCCCAAATAAGTAGAAGGAAAACCCCCAATTTTACATCCAAATACTTGAGAAATCTTCAGGTGCATTCTCTATAGAGTGATGAGGAAGAAGAAGGAACTTTTGGGTAAAATGACCACCTATCCAGAAGATTTTTTCATAAAGTTTGATCACACCTTTTAACATTTTTTCTCTCACAATAGAGCTCTCTCGCATGAGAAAGGTATCATATAAAAAAATTTGATGTGAAAAAATCACAACCATAGAGGAAAAAGATAGGCCCTTTAGTTTATTAATAGAGACCTTTTTTTTTTTATAAACCTACTTAAAGATTCAACCATTAAGATAAAAAGGAAATGGGAGATAGGATGCCCTTGCCTCAAACCTCTGGAAGAAGAAAATAAGCCAGAAGGTGATCCATTAATGATGATAGCATGTTTGGTTGCTAAAATCAACAGGTTGAAATAGTTCACAAAAATCCCATTAAAGCCAAAAGAAATAAAATTTTTGAGAAGGAAGCTCCAATTAACCCGATCATAAGCTTTAAGAAGATTTAAATTAAGAAGTAACCCTTGCTTTTTATTAATAGAAAGATAATAATTATTCTCATGCATCATCATAATGGAGTCAATGATTTTTCTACTAGGGACAAATCCATTTTTCTGACTAGAAACTAGCAAAGGAAGAACTGAATTTGACCTGATAATGAGGATTTTAGACAAAATTTTATACACAATATTACACAGACTAATTGGTATAAATTTATGAAAGGTATCAAAACCAATATTTTTGGGTTTAGAATAATAAAAGTAGCATTAATCTCCTTAAAAAGATGTTTGCAACTGAAGAATTATTTAGCAAATGCAATTAAAACTTTAGCCAACACTTCCCAATACATTTGAAAGGAAAACATGGGAAAACCATCCAGGCCAGGGGCTTTATTTCCTTCAAAGTAGAAGACAACATCATAGACTTCTTTCTCTGAAGGGATCCTATTAATGTTAAGGTTTATCTCAGGAGAAATAATCTAGGGTTTCTCCCTAAGAATATCTTGTTGTCCTTGAAGATCCTAACCTCTAGTATTAGATAAAAGATATGAATATAAATATAGGTAATCCTATATAATTTATTCATCTTTCTTACAGTTCCATCCATTCCAATTGATATGGTGGATTCTATTTGTAGCTTTGTGCTTAAGAGTAGACATGTGGAATAATTTAGTGTTATGATGCCCACTTTTCAACCAGATAGTTATTGACCTTTGTTGCCAAAACTCCTCTTCCTTGGCAATAATATCATGAAGTTTAGAGAAAATATCCACTTCTTGATTAATTAAATCTCCATGCGCTCCCTAGTCTTCAATTTTAGTATGAACTATGTCAATATCACTCCTCCTTTTTTTGCTTATTAGCAAAAATATGACCAAAAGAGGATTTGTTCCATTTCTGAATTTTTCATTTAACCATAGCCAACTTGTTAACCAATTTATACATAGTTTCTCCCTAAACATCAAATTCCCACCAAAGTTTAATCTTTCTCAGTAGATCTGGATTGAGGGTGCACATTTTCCCAAATCGAAAAGGAAATTTTTTTTTAAAAAAAATTATCAATCTAAAAAGAGAGGTGTAAATGTTCTAACTCACTATGAGACAAAGAGGCAAGTATACAATCAAATTGATTTAGCTAGTCAGGGGAAACTAAATCTCTATCTAATCTAAATTGAATGAGATTCGTTCCCATCCTTCTATTAGACTAGGTAAAGGCTACTTCATGAAAATCCATATCTACCAACCCCTGAGAATTAATCAAATCCAACAAATATTGACTACTATCCATATCAATAGCCCCTTTCTTTCTTATTAGAACTATAAATATGAGAGGTAAATTCTCCCATAATAATCCAACCATCATTCCCAATAGCATTTCTAAAAGAATCCAAAGACCTCCAAAGGGACCTTCTAGAAAATTTATTATAGGAGTATATATTAGAAACCACCAAGAAGAACCATCATTAAGATGCTCAATACAAGTAACAATATGGTTACATGAAGAAACAATGCTAGTACCTTTAATGATTCTTGTGTTTAAAAAAGTAACAATTCCATCAGATGTATCATTTGAATCCACACAATGAACTCCAATATTCTTGAAAAAAGTTAATATTAAATCAACAATCTTAGTTTCTAACATTTTGGTTTCCTAGACCAGACAAATATCAGATTTATTCTCTTAAATCAAGTTGGATAAGAAAGAATGCTTATGGGAGTTATTTAACCCCCTAATATTCTAGGAGACAATCTTCAATTTAAATATCAGGGAGATACACATAGGCCCATCTTCGACAACATCCTCTACAAGCCATCCGTAACTTCATCTTTTTATCTTGTCTCTAGTCTAGATGAAGCTAGCTCTACCCACCCCTATGGAATTATTACTGTTGCAGGTCAAAAAGCCTTATGTTAAATTTTTCTAAGTAACATGTATTATGTTAAAGTGCATATTGAATCTTGAATCTTGAACCTCAAGGTTCAAGGTTCAAAATTTAATTTCCCATTTTCCCCTTTACAATTCGTATGAAATCCAGTTGGTTGGAAAAGTTTCATATGATGACATTATTTTTCCATTACTACACTTAGTGAAAAACATTGACAAAGATCACCGGCAAACTAGAGAGTTCACCGGAAAAATTCAAGCATTATCAGCAAATAGTGAGCATACTTGACATAACACAAAGGTCATGAAAAATGCTAAGTATAGAATCAACAAGCATCACCGATGACTACAAGCATCACCGGTGACAATTTTTAGAACAAACCCGACAAGAACAAAAAAGGCATACCTGACAACAAGTTCAAGAAAGGAACACTGACGACCAAGAAAACTGACTGTCAGAACCGAAAGTCAGTTAGAGAACCCACAAATTGTGGATCTGATTTTTACACGATAGACAAAGCAATGTAATTATTTTTATAGAGTTTTTATTTTTTTTAAATCATAACTTGAGGGTCAAGAAAGATTTATGTAAATGTTTTAATGCATCCTAACAGATCTAAAACATATCTATCTAAAGATCGAGGTCAAGTTGTAAACCTTGGATCTAGAGTTAACTTGCGATGCATGAATAAAGAATTGAGCCTAATTTTGTATAAATAGATGTTCAGAAATAGAACACATCAATTGTCAAGAACACACAAAGGATATTGACAAGGAGACAAAGGTATTATTCAATCATGGAAGGATGATTACTTATATATATATGAAGCTTAATTGGATCTATTATCAGCAGTTGAAGATTGCATACATCATCAGATCAAAGACTTATGTAGTTGCATTCTAACAAGTGCATCACATCTAAAATCCTTTTGTAGAAGGTGGACTTAATAGTTCTTTAAAAATATCTTAATAGAGTGCACACTTAACAGTGTTGCTAAAGCTTCAAATGAAGTAGATCTTAACAGGTCTCCACTTTAATACTCCAAATAGGGTAGGTCATCATAAGTGACCAATTTTAAGCCTTAACAGCCCTCTTCTTATCTGTAGATAGTGAAGTCTTGTGGGTAAAAATCCCCACTGTAGTTTTTACTTCCTAACAGGAGTTTTCTGCGATATCATATCTTGTGTCATGTGTTATCTATTTTCATGAATGTTTCTGTTATGGTTACATACTAAAGAATTTATGATATGATTGCATATACATAAAGAAAGATGAACAGTTAGATAAGATAATTTACAAACTGATGCTTAAGGGTTAATGGCCTAACCAAGAAAATTTTTAGAGATACTGATTCACCCCTCCCCTCTAAGTATATCATCTCACTATAATTCCAACAATTGGTATCAGAGCTAAGTCTCTCTCTGGAAAAGCTTAAAGAGTTGAGAGAAAAGATCGAAGTAATGGACAAGTTCGGATTGGATATGACTATTGAGAATGAGTAGTTACAAATGCAAATAAACTATGAGCTATATAAGGAGGCAAAAATAAAGTTGAGAAAACTTCTTGATGAAACAAAGATAATGGAAACAAGGCTGAATGAGACAGACTACAAAGAATTGGAAATAATAGATTACTTTGAAACAGCGGAATCATCAATGAGGAAAGCTTCAGACACATCAGGTGAAGAAATTACAAGTATACAAGAGATCAATCTACATCTGAAAGATCAAATCAAGATGCTAAAAATTGGTCAAGAGACTCAAATGGTAAAAATGATTGATGTAATGAATGATGCAAGAAAATCTTAAAATGAAAGAACACTAGCCATTGATGATAAGAGGAAAATTACAGAGAAACTATAAGAGAAAGAATCAGAGATACTAAGACTCACTGAGCATAATCATGAGGTCACCAACTAGATTATTCTTATGAGTCAAGAAGCAAATAGATTAAATACATAACTCATTGAAAGAATAAAGATCATTGGTGAGCTAAGAGAAGAGAATGAAAAATTGAAGCATGAAATCAAAGTCCAGAATCAACACAACGAATTGATCAAAAAGGCTGAGGATAGAAACAAAAGGATGGATGATTTTCTTGATGGACAAAGGAGAGTCAACAAATACACAAGATTAGGGTACAATGAGAATGGTGAATCCTCTAATCAACCAGATTAGAGGAATGCTTTCACAACCCCAAGATCCAAGAAGCTGTCATGCAATCATTGTGGAAAACTAGGCCACACCTCAAACATTTGCAGAAGCAAAATAAAAGGTATTTCTCAAGCACAATCTACTTTTATTGGTAATTGTTATAAATGTCAAAAGAAAGGACACAAGGCACATGAGTGCAGATCCAAAGTGACAAATCCAAAGAGAAAAACCTATATGGACAAGTACTGTCCTACATGCAAGATGAATGGACATACACATAAGGAATGCTGGAAAAAGAAAAACAAGGCATGGAATCCAAAGGAAACTGATAAAACCTACAAACCAACAAGAGAAGGTAACTCATATGTTTGGGACTATAACACATGGGTAAATTGCACAGCATGTGGAAGGTATGGTCATATTGCTGCCAACTGTATCAGAAAGTGGACCAAAAGGTCACAAGGTTGGAATAATCCATGTATGGCATGTTTACATTGTCATAAGGTTGGACATGTGATAAAAGATTGCAAAGACTGAATGATAGACACAAATACACATCCCAATGGAAATACCATTGATGACATCAAAAGAATGAGAAATAAGATGTGGGTAAAAGCCACAAACACTGAAGGTGCTGGAATAAGCAATGCAAATGGCAACACCCCATCCACTGGATCTTGTGACATCACTACATCTAACTAGATTGCACAAGTAAGTATGGAACTACATTATGACAAGTTTTACTATGCATCGGTTCCATTATACATAGTTCATATTGTAATATAGGCATGAATAAAGATGCAATATATTGTTACTTGCTAAAATATTGAAAAGAAACCATTGATTGTTGGGCACAATATTCATCGGTGAAGACACACAGAAAAGTTAGCAATACTTACTAGAATGTATCGGTCATTACACAAGCTAAGTGTAAACCAATGGATATCGGTGAACATTGAATCAATAAAAGCTATCTTCGCAACCTCACCGACAATCATTAGTGAAGTCTCCAAAATGGCTAGCTACCCCGATGTTCTGCACACATACTGGAGATGTTATGAATGTTTTACCAAAAAAATAAGTCTTCATAAACTGATGCATTGGTAAGCATTAATGACAACTTAGGGCACAAAAAGGTATAAAAGCCTGATGGGTAAAATCATTTTTGCAACCTCAATTTTTGAGCAGAGTAGAGCAGACCAGAGTGATTTGAGAGAAAATTGAAAAGTGACCCAGTAGAAGTTAACTTGACATGAAGCATTCAAATTCACACGCATTCATAGAGAATTAGTAAGTTAATACACTCACCGACAACACTATTTTATTTATCAAAAAGCCCTAAATTGCAAACACGATGGCATCGACTTCTAGGGTAGAGAAAATTAAAGAAGATAAGAAGAAACCCTTCAAGCTTGTCAACAGAGGAGCATGTGCTGAACCCAAATACAAGCTACACCCTGAAATAGCTTCTCAACTTGACGATTATGGAGCATTCTTCCAAATCCCACCTAGGGTTTTGCTGGTAGAGGACATAAGGTCCTACAATCACTGCAAGGTCTTGGAGATAGGAGATCTAGACCTTGATAACACCTATAGGGCACTATGTGATGATGCTGGAAAGCTCAAAGAAGAGCATAAACACTTGGAAGTAAAGGGACTCACAAATACACTGCATTTTCCCAAGGTTTTCAAAATAGAATGGATAAAGATTGTTCTTAGCAGAGTTCACGACAACACTCTATGGCTAAACAAGCCAAAGGCTATAAAAAAATGATGTTATACACACGGTTACTGGTTATCCTACAAGTGATAAACCACAAGCTCACAAGCACCCATCTCTGGTAGAAGTTGAAAAATTGACTGGTGCTAAATCTGACAAAAGAGCACTAAAGGTTAACACCCTTACCAATGTAGAACTGAAGTTCGGAGCATGTGTTGTTGGATACAATATTTTCCAAGCAAGAATAATGAACAACATATCTAGTACTGCCATGAGCATAGCATATAAGATTATCAAATAGGGGAAGAAGATGGATCTAGCAAAGATCCTATTACATCAATTTGAGGAGAACATGTGCACAATAAGGTCTTCATGGACAAACACTTGTAAGTTTGGTTCCCTCATAATGTGTATATTCTTTTATTTTGAAAGATACTTTCATTCCATAGGAAAAGTTACATGGGACACAAGCAGACCCATTACCATTCAGATAAGTGAATTCATAGAATCACTTGGAACAGATTTTAACAATGTGATGCATGAATATTTCAAAACCATTAAGGAAATGCTACAAGAAAGAACTAGAATTCTTGAGAGTCTGATAGAGGAACACAAAGAAGAGATATGTTTCATGGTAGATACATATTTCACTTACATACAAGCTGTAGTTCCAAGGAAATCATGGCTTTCAAAGTTGGAATATGAAATCAAAATAGGATTAGCAAATGAATGCATTCAGGCATTGTTAAATGAACCCATTGACAACAAGCAATTAAGATTTGGTACTTATGAAGAGGCCAAACTAAAGATTAAGACAAATCTTGTTGTAAAGAAGGCTGTAAAATAGTCAAAAGAATGGTAAAGAATCTGAAAAAGAATTTGAAAATATCTTCTGAAGGAGAAGAAGAAGGTGAAGGTGAAGAGTAAAAATAGAGTAAGGATGAACACACCGAGGATCAGCTTCCCATCGGTGATACAACAGAGCCAAATGAATCAGAGGAAGAGAAGTTTGATTCACCACCTCCACCTCCACTTAAGAAGTCTAGAACAAGAAGTCAAACGGCACATGATGCAATTCCTTCTCCCATGGTAAAAGGGAAGGTGTATAAGAGGAAACCTACACCTCAAAAGGTAAAACAACTAGCTAGGGCACCTGCCAAGAGGAGGAAATATGTTCATACTAATGAAGACTTAGAAGATTAAGCTATGGATGAACCTGACACTATAAAACAAGCAAAGGAAATAGCAAAGGTTTCATCACCAACTGAAGACATTGATGAAATATGTAAGTATATTACTGAAGCTACATCTATTGGCCATCCTAAGATAAGAAAATGGTTAATATGGGACACTGTAGAACAGAATAAGATTAAAGATGCACTTATTGCTAAATTGTGCAAACACTATTATGTCCCATTACAATTCACTACACATGATGTTCCACAAGAACTATTAGATAGAATATCTTCTAGATTCACTTTTGCACTCCATGAGGAGAAGAGGATAAGAGAAAGAGTACTGATCTCTCTTTTACCTCCTGAATCAATAGAAGAAGAAATCAATGAATTGATGGATAAATATGCAAAAAGCTTCTCACCCAAATTGAGAGCTTATAAATTTCTTAAAGAGAAACTTATAGAGCTACAACAGGACACTCATAAAATATGGAGTGAGATACTCAACCCTGATGAGGAGTGCAGTCCTTAAAAGAAACCTATCAACAAAATAGATAACTCAACAATTGAGTTAGACAGTGAAGAGGTACAGATCACAGGCCAAAAATAGACTAATATTCTAGATGAGGACTGGTCAAAAGATGGTAAAGATGATCAAGTACCAGCAAGCCCCATCCACATAAACTTGGAGGTTGAAGAAGTCACTAAAGAAGAACTGCCAATAAAAGGTAACTTAGATGTTGATATAAATGATGATTCATAGTTAGACAACATTCTCAATACCATTACAGGAAAAGACCCTACAACAGAGGTTCAAAAAGATGAAGACACCAATGCTACAAAGGGTAATACCGACAGTCGGGACATAGCTATTAATACTGCAACAGTCAATACACTGAAAAACATGAATATATTAATAGATGCTATTGATATACGATCAAGTCAGGATAAATCATCTCATAAAGATGATTATATACCCAAGGACATGGGTATAAATGAAAAAAAAGTTGCATCAAACACTCCCAAGGATACAGATATAGAAATGAAAGATGGAACCGATGATCAGCAAGATGTATCAAAAGATCAAAACAAAGGGGCAGATGATAAAACTAATGATACATTGAGAAAGGTTGAAGAACAAGATAAGAGTGAGGGAGTCAAGAAAAATGAAGGTATAAAACTAAAATAAGATTCATCTATTGATACACCCAAGGCACATGACGAGTCGTCTTCACCAAACTGGCCGGTGGACAAAGAATAGATACAAAAGGATGCCTCATCTTCTCAACACTCACCCACCAAGTCAACCCAATCTCACACTTTGCAGATGGTGGTACATCAATCTTCTACCCAGAGAAAGAAGAAGAATAAGAAAATAGTAAAGAAAGACATCTTGGCTGTCACACTAGATGAAATAATTGAAGTTCCAAACTGGGATATTACCACTTTGGACAGTGACAAACTTAAAGAGTTTGGAGTGCTATGTCAAAGAAAAGCCATACAAAAGAAAATCATACAAGAGCATAGGGAAATATTGGCACTTGAAAAATCAAAAGAGATACCCCAACAACTTTTTCCTAAAGTTAAACTTGAAGAAAATGCTACAGTAAAGGAGCGAATTGTTGTTCTTACCGACACCGTCACAGAGAAAGGCATAGATATAGAGCAAGCGATGGAAGAACAAGCAGAAAAGAAGTACCAATACAAGTTAATTGACAAAATCAGCCAACAAGTGGCATTGAAAAAGGTAAAGCTCTCTGAACTCACTGATGACTTAGAGCCAATGATTGCTGAAGAAATCACCTTAGTTCAAAAGATGTGCACACTTGAGAAATTATCAAACGAAAATAGTGACAAACTAGCAGAGATAGATTCAAATGTCACAACAAGTGCATAAATCCTAACCTCTCATGCTGAAACTATAAATGCACATCATGATAGAATCATAGAGGTGAATAGGCTAAGGAAAGAAATATGGGATGCTAAAACACAAATCAGAGGTGAGATTACTGAACTGCAGGCACATATTTTGCCCAATCTTACTATTTTACAGCAACATATTTCTGATGCTAGAAATCTAATAGCAACTGTCGAGATGTTTGTAGTAGACAACATCTATGACATACATGTAAGGATTTCACTAGAGCACATGGCTTTAGAAATCGTGAAAGAGAAATGGGAAAAGATGATGGAGGACATCAAGTCCTCACATTCCCACCTTTTTGAAAAGGTGTAAGTTCCTTTGCCTTTAGAATCAAAAAAGGAGGAAAGGAAATGTATATAGTTATGTATAATATATATATCAAAAAAAAGGAGGAAAAGAAAAATACATAAGGATATGTATATATACCTACACTTATCGGCATATACATAGGGGGAGTCATTCAAATGACTAAGGAAGGAGTATACACAGGTGTACATACTAATACACTCAGTATGTTGCACATATCATGTTTTTGATACCAATGTCAAAGGGGGAGATTGATGACATTATTTTGCCATTAGTACACTTAGTAAAAAAAATTGATAGAGATCACTGGCAGACTACAGAGTTCACCAACAAACTTCAAGTATTATCGGCGAACAGCGAGCATACGCGACAGAACACAGAGGTCATGAAAAATGCTAAGTATAGAATCGACAAGCATCACCGGTGACTACAAGCATCACCAGCGACACAGTTTTTAGAACAAAGCCTACAGGAATAGAAAACACATACTCAATGATAATTTCAAGAAAGGAACACTCACAACCAAGAAAATCGACCGTCAGAATCGATAGTCAGTTAGAGAACCCACAAATTGTGGATTTGCTTTTTACACGATGGATAAAGTAATGTAATTCTATTTATAGAGGTTTTATTTGTTTTAAATCATAACTTGAGGGTCAAGCAAGCTTTATGTAAATGTTTTAATGTATCCTAATGGATCTAAAACATATCTATCTAAAGATCAAGGTCAAGTTGTAAACCTTGGATCTAGAGTTAACTTGCGATGCATGAATAAAGAATTGAGCTTAATTTAGTATAAATAGATGTTCAAACTCAATTGTGAGTTATGAATTCATTATTTTTGATAGCCATGCAAAGCATCTAAGGAGTAGAAGGAAAAATTCATGCAAAGGTCAGAAACAGAACACATCAATTGTCAAGAACACATAGAGGCGACAGACGAGCAGATAAAGGTATTATTCAATCATGGAAGGATGATTACTTATATATATGAAGCTTAATAATGACATGTAACTGATTGAATGTTTGAAAATGTTAAATTGAAGATGATGCAAGACATTAAATCAGTTAATGGTTTGTATTGTCATTGATGTCAACTTGATATCATCTGTATGGTCATATACATAAATGCCAAAGACTTCAGAGAATCAATGGAATAGAGGTTATACTTTCATCAATGCATAAAACTCAAGTATTCACTAAGTGATAGACTACACCGACAGAGTGCACACCATTAGTAAAGACAGAGATAAAGTCACAGTGATACCCGACAAGCAGAAGATAGTGTTGCCCAATGAAGCAGAATCACAGGATGCCTAATGAGCTAAAAATAGTGTTGCCCGATGAGTAAGATCCAATGATGCCCGACGGATGGAGATCCTGAAGCTAACTAAAGTTGCACAGACAGAACTGGCAGTTGTCACTGGTGATGAACTGCAAAATTGACTGACAGAATGGAGAGATCAAAAAATGACAAAATATCTAGCTGGCAGAGCTAAAGGATAGACTTAACTGGTTGTTTTATTCAAACTACAATTAAGAAATTGATCTGTACAGCTTGAAAGAAGATAACTATGAGATAAATCAGGAGTTAAAGCCATAATTCAATTTGGTTGGATTGTTTTTCACACCAAGAGTCAAGAATCAAGAACCAAGAATTAAGGAATATCATGTCTATATAAGTGATAAGCATAATTCATTTCTAAAAACAAATTAGATACATGGGGGAGTGAACTGATAGAAGATGCTGAAGAGAAACTGATGAAGGATAAACTTCATGCAGTCCTGATCAATCAAGCCGAGGGAGAGCTAAAGAATTTTGTAGACACCGACGAACAGAAAAGCACAGCATCACAAAGAAGAAAGAGTTAAGTACAAAGGAACTAAATTGATACATTGATCATAAAGATATTTTAAGTAAATAGATCTAAAAATCTGCAATTCAGTTGCATTAGATACAGGTCATTTTGTTTTAGTTTAACCATTGAAGCATTAAGTCTCTTAACATAGCAGGACTTAACATTCTTTTGTAATTGAGGTACATCCTAATAGATTACTAGAAGGTTGACTCATGATAGTAGCATTGGTCTTACCTAAAGCCTATTGATAGTCTAAGAAGAAGGTTGATTCAAGGATGGTAGTAAGATTAGCATAAAGCCTATTGACAGTCAAGAGACTGATTCAAGGATGGTAGCATAGATGCCAGATACTTAGTGACAACCTATGTATAAAAATCCTCTAACAAGGTCACACTTAACACTATGTTTGTAACATTTAATAGGGTTGGCTCCTAACAGGGATCACTTTAGAAGAGTGAAAATTTGGGGTACCGGTCCTAGTGGTTTTTCCCTTAACAGGGTTTCCACGTTAAAATCCTTGTGTTATGTGTGTATAGTTTATTACTTTAGTGTTTTACATTTCACATAAGCATTTATGTATTGACTGGTATACTCTGCATATTTACTGATTATCAATAAATAAGTTTTACTACTTATCAGTTATCAAGGAAAATAAAGATAGACAAGGTAAAGCGACAGACAGTTATTTATTTCAAGTATTTCAAAGGCATACATCTTGTAGGGAATTAATAATCAGAGGTGTATTAATTGGTGGATTGAATTTTAAAAAGATAAATTTTTGAGGCCACTGATTCACCCCCCCTCTAAGTTATTACTAACAATTGGTATCAGAGCTTGTGTGCTTAGAAGGAAGGTTTGAAGACCTAAGTAAAGATCAGAAGATGAACAGACGAGATGTGCCCAAGTTGAACAAGGACAACTTTGTTTCATGGCAAAGCAGGATAAAGCTTCACTTATCATGTATTGGCAATGATATTTCTCAATACTTAGATACTGCATATGTGTTGCCTATAGGACCATTGATAGTAGATCAATTGAGAGTAAAGCATGAACATAAATGCATGGTTATAAAGATTTTAGCCTCACTCTCTGATGCTGAATTTGATGATGTCAAAGATTGCAAAAATGCAAAGACAATGTAGGACAAGTTGAAGCTTGTACATGGAGGTGATGAAAATGTTCTGAGAGCCAAGGAAGAAAGCCTTAGAGGAAAATTTGATGATCTCAAAATGAAAGAAGGTGAAAACATCACAGAGTACAACACAAGAATAAAAGAAGTAGTCAATGCTATACGAGGCATTGGAGGTACACTTGAAGAGGAGACAGTGGTAAGTAAAATCCTAAGAACCCTATTGCCTATATATGCTATTAGAGTCTTTGATATTCAAGAAATGAGAGCAATAGAAAATAATACAGTCACTCTTGATAGCTTGATTGGTAGACTGATTTCATTTGAGATGAATAACTTTGGTAATAGTGTCTTACCAAGCTTAGAGTTTGCATTCAAGTCTTCTATGAGAATAAGAAAATCTAGTCAGAGACACTCATCTAGAAGAGACAATGAAAGTGAAAGTGAAGAAGAAGATCTAGATGAAATTGAAGCACTCATGGCAAGAAGAATGGTAAGAGGCAAAGGTAAATACAAAGGTAAGTTACCACTTGTATGTTTTAATTGTAAAGAGATTGGACACTTTGCTGCAAGATGTCCTAAAAGAAAAGATGAAAGAAATGATAATAGATCTTTTGAGAATAAATTTGACAGAGGTGATAACAAAGATTATAGAGGTTACCGATGATCAGAAAGAAGTGATACCCAAGATTACAAGGAAAAAGGCAAGAAGGCTAGCTATCTAGCTGCTTGCAAAGATGAAGATACTGACACCGAACCAGATGATGATGTTGAGATAGTGTTTGTAGTTGTGAAGGATGATTCAGATGAAGATGAAAGGTATGAAGAAACTGCAATCATATCTAAGATTAGTAAAAATGATATCTGGATTATAGATAGTGGATTCACTCACCATATGACCGGTGACAAAGAAAATTTTAATACTTTTGAATACTATAAAGGTGGTACAGTAAGAATGGGAAATGATTCACCTTGTCAAATAGAAGGTAAAGGAACAGTAATGCTGAATAACTTGATTAAATGTGAAAATGCTTATTAGGTAAAAGGATTGAATTACAATTTGTTGAGTGTTTCTCAGATGAATAATTCAGGTCATAAAGTAGCATTTGAGAACAAAAAGGCAAAGATATTCAATGAATCAGGAACACCGATTGGTACTGGCAAATAGACCAAAGGTAACTTATTCTATCTAAATGATACTAAGCCCACTTGCTTGATGACTAGAAACAAAGACATATGGTTGTGGCACAAAAGGTTGTGTCATGTTAACTTTGACAACATGATGAAGATAAGAAGGAAAAGAAGTGTAAGAGGCTTACCGACGATGACAAAGCCAGACAACATCATGTGCAAGAATTGTCAAAAAGTTAAAATGACAAAGTCTAGTTTCAAAAGCAAAACCCATACATCTGATGATATTCTAGAATTAGTCCATACTGAATTATGTGGACCTATGAGGACAAAGAGCTATTATGGAGATAGATATTTTATTCTCTTTGTTGATGATTATTCTAGAATGATGATAGTCGTGTTTCTAAAAGAAAAATCTGAAGCATTCAAGATGTTTAAATGGTATAAGGCTATGGTAGAGAAACAAAGTGGTAAGGATCTAAAATGTTTGAGATCAGATAGAGGAGGAGAATTTATATAAGATGAATTCACTAATTTATGTAATGAGCATGGTATAAAAAGATAGGTTTCTACACCAAGAACACCACAGCAAAATGGGATTGCTGAGAGAAGGAACAGATCAATAGTTGATTGTGCAAGAACACTGATGATAGAGAAGGAAATCACCCAGATCTTTTGGAGGGAAGCTATTAGCACTGCTGTTTACACACTTAACAAAGTACAATTAAGAAAGGACTCAAAGAAGACTCCTTATGAGCTATGGTATGGTAGAACACCCAATGTAAGTTATTTCAAAATTTTTGGCAGCCAATGTTATGTCTTAAAAGATCAAAGAAATGGAAAGATAGATGCCAAAAGTGATGAAGTTATTTTTGTGGGGTATTCTACCAAAAGCAAAGCTTTTAAATGTCTACTCAAGGCTTCTAAAAAAATAGTTGAAAGTGCAAATGTAAAGATTGATGAATTTTTAGAAAAGAATGAGTTGGAAAGCACAAAAGAACCAGAGGACTACAAAAAGTTTGTATAAAATGAAGAACCCATCACTTTACCCAAGCAATAGTACATAAATCTAGAACAACAGAATGTTGCAACCGACGGTCAGAATGTTGTTACCGACGGTTAGGATAATGATCAAAATAATGTGCAAGGTAATGAAGATCAAGCTGATATGCAAATATTTGTACCTATAATTGCAAGATATGTAAGAAGGAACCATCCAAAGGACCAGATCATAGGAGATAAGAAAGCTAGTACAAGAACAAAGAGTAATTATTTAAACTCAAATTGCTTAATTTGTGAGTTTGAACCAAAGTCTGTCAATGCTACACTAGATAATGAATATGGATAAGTGATATGAATGATGAGATTGAACAGATTGAAAAGAACAAGACATGGTCTCTTGTGCCAAGACCAGATAAAAAGAATGTCATCGGTAAAAAATGGATATTCAAGAACAAACTCAGCGAGAATGGAGAAGTCACAAGGAATAAAGCAAGACTAGTATGCAAAGGGTATGCACAAGAGGAAGGTATAGACTATGGAGAAACCTTTGCACCCATTGCTAGGATAGAAGGAGTAAGAATTCTACTTGCTTATGCTACATGCAAAGGATTCAAAATATATCAAATGGACATCAAGTCAGCATTCCTAAATGGAATACTTGAAGAAGAGGTATACATTGAACAACCAGAAGGGTTTGTGGATCTAGATAAGAGGAACATGGTATGTAGCCTTCACAAAGCCTTGTATGGATTAAAAAAATATCCCAGAGCCTGGTATGAAAGACTTCATTCCTATCTAATAAGTATTGGATTCATGAGGACAAGTGAAAATAGTAATCTTTATTTAAAAGAAGATACTAATGCTAACACTTTGATTGCTGAAATATTTGTTGATGACATCATATTTGGAGGCAATGATATGCTATGCAAATCATTTGCTGAAGAGATGAGAAAAGAATTTGAGATGTCTATATTTGGAGAGATCAAGTTCTTTCTTGGTCTGAAGATCATTCAACAAAGTGAAGGTATTTTCATTACACAGTCCAAATACATCAAAGAAGTTATGAAAATATTCAAGATGGAAGATTCCAAACCTTTTGGAACACCGATGGCTACTGGATACAAATTAACAAAGGAAGACAAGACAATAGAGGTAAATAAGACTCTATACAGATCAATGATAGGGAAACTTGTGTATGTTGTACACACTAGACCAGATATTGCACATGCAGTAGGAATTGTTGCTAGATTTTTTGCTAACCCCAGGGAATCACATATAGCTGCTGTGAAAAGAATTCTAAGATATCTAAAGAATACTAAGGAATTTGGCTTATGGTATAAAAGAGAAGGCAAATTTGAATTGAAAGTGTTTATCGACGCTAATTGGGCTAGAAATCTTGATGACTGGAAGAGTACAACTGGAGGAGCATTCTTTATGGGTGACAGAATTGTCACATGGATTAGCAAGAAGCAAGGATGCATCTCTCAGTCTACTATAGAAGCTAAATATGTTGTTGCTGCTGCAAACTGCTCAAATATTGCATGGATCAAATAGTTGCTAGAAGGTATACATATGAAGATCAAAGAACCAGTAGTTATTTATTGTGACAACACTAGTGCAATAAATGTTTCCAAGAATCTAGTCATGCATGCAAAGACTAAACACATTGCCATCAAGTATCATTACTTTAGAGAACAAGTTCAAGAAAAAGAGGTAATACTTGAATATGTGCAATCAAAAGAATAATTGGTTGATATCTTCACCAAGCCACTGCCCAATGATACATTTGAGTACCTGAGAAAAAGACTAGGGGTCAAACCCATGTCTAATAGTTAGTAAAAGGACTGGACGCTGCATTAGCCATATATTATCAGAATATCATTCATGATTGATGCAAGCAGAAGCTAAACTTCAAAGCTACATCTATATACAAAAGGTATATATCAGAAAGAACACCAGAGAAGATTGTTATATTGATGATGGATAAGGGAAATTCAAGGAATATATTATGGATAGAAGACATTGTTTGACAACATGTTAGATATTTGTGAAAATATTTGTTTGGCATTAATGTCAAAGGGAGAGAATGTATTCATATTATCATAAAATACTATTCATTATTAGATTACTCAAAATAGGGAGAGATCATATCCATAGGGAGAGAATTTTTGTATCAATATTACAAACAAAAGAGAAAGACATCAAAGAAGCTGAACAATCAAAGAGAAAAATTGACACCAACAGAGGTCACAACACATCAGAAGAAGACATAGTAAAACTGCAAGAATCAAATCTAAGCTTACACAGAGCTTACTAGCAGTCAGACATTTTATCGGTTATCAAAACAAATTGTTTGGTAATTTGATGAATCTCAACAATTGTATTTCATATTGTATTAGCAATAGTATAGTGTGATAATATAGCATGTTGCCATCAATGCCAAAGGGAGAGATTGATGACATGTAACTGATTGAATGTTTGACAATGTTAAGTTGAAGATGATGCAAGACATTAAATCAGTTAATGGTTTGTATTGTCATTGATGTCAACTTGATATCATCTATATGGTCATATACATAAATGCCAAAGACTTCATAGAATGAATGGAACATAGGTTATGCTTTCAGAAATACATAAAAGTCAAGTATTCACCAAGTGATAGACTACACCAATGGAGTGCACACCATTGGTAAAGATAGAGATAAAGTCACAGTGATACCCGACGAGAAGAAGATAGTGTTTCCCGATGAAGTAGAATCACAGGATGCCCGTTGAGCTAAAAATAGTGTTGCCTGAAAAGCAAGATCCAATGATGCCCAATGGACGGAGATCCTAAAACTAACTAAATTTGCACCGATGGAACTGGCAGTTGTCACCAATGACAAACTACAAAATTGACCGACAGAACAAAGAGATCAGAAAATGACAAATATCTAGCTGGAAGAGCTAAAGGATAGAATTAATTGGTTGTTTTATTTTTTTTATTCAAACTGCAAATAAGCAATTGATTTGTACAACTGGCAAGAAGATAACTGCAAGATAAATCAGGATTTAAAGCCATAAATCAATTTGGCCGAATTATTTTTCACACCAAGAATCAAGAATCAAGAACCAAGAATTAAGGAATATCATGTCTATATAAGAGACAAGCATAATTCATTTCCAAAAAGAAATCAGATACATGGGGGAGTGAACTGATAGAAGATGCTGAAGAGAAACTGATGAAGGATAAACTTCATGCAGTCCTGATCAATCAAGCTTAGGGAGACCTAAAGAATTTTGCAGACACCGACGAATAGAAAAGCACAGCATCACAGAGCAGAAAGAGTTAAGTACAAAGGAATTAAATTGATACATTGATTAGAAAGATATTGTAAGTAAACAGATCTGAAAATCTACAATTCAGTTGCATTAGAAACAGGTCATTTTGTTTCAATTTAACCATTGAAGCATTAATTCTCTGAACAGTGTAGGACTTAACAGTCTTTTGTAATTGAGGTATATCCTAACAGATTAGTAGAAGGTTCACTCATGATAGTAGCATCGGTCTTACCTAAAGCCTATTGACAATCTAGGAAGAAGGTTGATTCAAGGATGGTAGTAAGATTAGCATAAAGCCTATTGACAATCAAGAGACTGATTCAAGGATGGTAGCATAGATTCTAGATACTTAGTGACAACCTATGTATAAAAATCCTCTAACAAGGTCACACTTAATAGTGTGTTTGTAATCTTTAATAGGGTTGGCTCCTAATAGGGCTCACTTCAGAAGAGTGAAAATTTGGGGTACCGGTCCCAGTGGTTTTTGCCTTAATAGGGTTTCCATGTAAAAATCCTTGTGTTATGTCTGTATGGTTTATTACTTTAGTGTTTTACATTTCACATAAGCATTTATGGATTGACTGGTATACTCTGCATATTTACTGAGTATCGGTAAATAAGTTTTACTGCTTATCGGTTATCAATGAGAATAAGGACATACAAGGTAAACCGACAGACAGTTATTTATTTCAAGTATTTCAAAGGCATACATCTTGTAGGGACTTAATAATCTAAGGTGTATTAATTGGTGGATTGAAGTTTAAAAGGATAAATTTTTGAGGCCACTGATTCACCCCCCCCCCCTCTCAGTTATTAATAACAGCTTAATTGGATCTATTATCAGTAGTTGAAGATTGCATACATCATCAGATCAAAGACTTATGTAGTTGCATTCTAACAAGTGCATGACATCTAAAATCCTTTTATAGAAGGAGGACTTAACATTTCTTTAAAAATCTCTTAACAGAGTGCACACTTAACAGTGTTGCTAAAGCTTCAAATGAAGTAGATCTTAACAAGTCTCCACTGTAATACTCCTAACAGGGAAGGTCATCAGAAGTGACCAATTGTAAGCCTTAATAGGCCCCTTCTTATGTGCAGATAGTGAAGTCTTGTGGGTAACAATCCCCACCGCAATTTTTACTTCCTAACAAGAGTTTTCTACGATATCATATCTTGTGTCATGTGTTATCTATTTTCATGAATGTTTATGTTATGGTTACATACTAAAGAATTTATGACATGATTGCATATACATAAAGAAAGATGAACAGTTAGATAAGATAATTTACAAACTGATGATTAAGGGTTAATGGCCTAACCAAGAAAAGTTTTAGAGGTACTGATTCACCCCTCCCCTCTCAGTACATCATCTCAATATAATTCCAACATCATAACTTGTGCATTTGTGTGTCTTTGTAATATCAAATCTTGAATCCTTAACTTCATGATTCAAAGTTCAAGGTTCACTTTTCCAAAATGTACTTGTCTCTTTGCATGCTCAACCCACATCTTTTCTCATTTTTGCGTCAGTGTTTTTCATAATCTTGAACCTTGAAATTCTTCTTTTTGGTTCATAATTCAATATTTTCTGATGCGCCATGCATTAGTCTATCTCATCTATAATTTTATCAATACATGAATGAGGCATATGGAATTATGAACTTTGAACTTCACGCTTCATGGTTCAAATTTCAAATTCTAAAATGCATTAATGATCAAATATTTGTGGCACGTGTCAGATGTCACTTTCCTTTATGAGATCATTTTCTAAAAAGACGACGAGTAAAAGTCTAGCTCAGCAAAAGTACATCTTGATTGAAGATGAAATAAATACGATTAGACATGTCCAACGAATGATGGCAGAAATCATTAATTCATGGAAAGTAATCATGATTACCAAAAAAGGGCAACTTAAATGTATGTATTAAATATTCTATTATTGCCTTTTCTATTTTCACACAACTTTTGGAAGCACATTCGGAATTGAAGCACATTGAAAGTTTTTCTTTTGAAGTGAAAAAAGACAACACTGGCGAGTTTTAATAAATATTCCTCATTTTTCTTTCTGTTTTTAAGAATTATATGTTGTAAGAAAGGAAATTCCATTCTTTTCCATCTCCTTTTCTTGAAGTCATTTGTTTAAAAGTGACTATGAACAGTCCTAGTGAGTCGGTCTCTAAGGCCACGTTTGTAAAGGAGAAAACATTTTCTCCTATAAGTATTTGTCTACCAGAGATGTGAGACACAATTCTTTTAAATGAACACATAGCAGAGATTGTTCATAGATTGAAAAGTATAGAGGTAGGAACCCTTTTAGCCAAGATTGTAGAAAGCAGACTATTGGAGGCTACTAGTTTTCCTGAAGTGACTCTGTGCCCTGAGTTGGTAATGGAACGCATAAACATGTACAAAAGGATTGACAAGTGTATTTTTCTTCCTTCTAGAGAAGTGTTAGTGTCCATCAATAGATAGGTAGTTGTGGCTGCTCTGAGAATCCCTCCTATAGAAAGCTATGTCAACTGTGACTTTGAGAGGGCTAAAAAGGAATTTCACCTTAATTTGAAAGATTATAGCACCAACATAGTCAGAGACTGGTTATTGAAATCTGAGAGAGGGGGTTCTAAGTTACCAAAACCTCTTTAAAAATATCATTTGATAAGAGAGGTACATGACATTATGTTCATGCTAAAAATATTAAACGGTAAACCTAATGATATCATGTGGGAGGACTGGATGTATATTTTCGTACAAGCCATTCTGAGTGAAGGAAAATATGTTTACTGGGCTGAGATAATAGCTGCAAGACTTGATGAAGAGTTATCCCGGTCTGCAGAAGTATCCAATTTCTATTTGTCTTAATATCTATTTTATGTTTTACCCATTAGAAGGAATTGGGAGGGTTTTCCCCATGAACCATGGAGAGATGATATGATGATTTATGAATATCATTCTTATTTGTAGAAGAAGAGAAATCCAAGAAGTTTCCAAAGAGTACAAGATACATTCATAGGTAAGCTTGTTTCCAACCTAAGAGGAAGGGTAAATTATAGAATGTCTGAAGAGGCTATGGAATTGATTAAAATCTATGGTAGCTTCTTTGTTCAATTCCCCACTTTCAGTTACTTAAGGGTAGAAGGCTTCAGTGGTGAACCCATGAATCTGCCACGATATTTCTTGGATAAATATATTCTATTAGAAATATGTAGGTAAATACTTCAATTAGGAGTGAAGTTCAGACCTAAGAGAGGAGTAGGTTCTTTCTTTCTTATTGATCTAGGGCATTACCATTTTAGATAAACACATGCTATGTCTTCCCCAGATGCAGAACTAAAGGCAATTAATCTTCCTTCTTATCAAAGGTGAAGCTACTTTGATTGCAAGAAATTTGTGGCAAGTCATTTTAAAGTGGATGCCACTTTTCTACATCAACCAGAATTAGAAGATTTTTGGGCGGATTGTATAGATGAGTTTGAGGTTGAAAAGAGACTACACTCCAGGTTTACATTGAGCCAGATTATCACCTTATGGATACCTTTAAAGATTAAAGGATTTGGTAATGATGATGAGGAAGATGTGAAAGAACCTGGATACATGGAGAAGAATAATGATGCAGTGGCCAGAAAAGTAGAATGGGAAGAGAAGAAGTGGAAGATCTAAATGCCCTTTCTCAAGAAGTGTTCAAAAGGACATATAAATGGTTGAAAGAAATGAGCAATAAGAAGAAGCAAGATAATTCTAGTGTAGTAACCAGGAAAAGTATAAGAATTTCAAAACTCACAACTTCCCTTACCCTTAATAATGAAACTAAGAAATTGCTTCCTGTAGGTGAATCTAAAACTAGAATAAAAGCCCATCTTGAAGAGGAAAAGTCAATTACTACACAATCCGTAAGGACCATGAGATCTAGGAGAAAAAGGAAAGAGAAGACAAATATAGTCCCCTACATTGTGATTGAACTTGAGACAGAAGGAAGCGATTCATAGCCTCAAAAGAAGCCTAAAATAGACAAAAATCTAGTCAATCCTTCAAAGAATCAATCAGAAGGAGAAGGCCAGAAAAACCTATCATTATTAAACACTCCTACAAATTATTCTAGACCAAAGACCCCAAACTAGCTGGAGTTATCAATCAACAAGAAGAGGAACATTGTTTTTATCTTGCCCCCTATTCAAGACTTAGTTAGCAAATATCTTGAAAAAATCCCACTAGCCAAGAAACTGAAAGTGGAAGCAATGGTTGATGTCACAAAGGTCACAATTATGATAAAGATAGCTATGAGGTCATATAGGAGTACTTTCATGTGGAAAATATAGATTTGGGAATGTCTACCAGGGCCAACGACTTGAAGATTTTGAACTCGGTGAATAAGAAAATCAACCATCGTGAAAAGAAGGATGCGGAAGACAAGATGAGATTGAAGCAAGCCCTTTGTGAAATGGCCAAATATATTCAACAAATTCACAATCCTATACCTCAACCATTGTCGATAGTTCCATTTGACCTATATTTCAAGTCTCTGGAGATTCAAAAATTCCTTGATCAAGTTCACAAGGATAGGTCCATATCAAAGGCCTTCTTCATCTGGATGGATAAGGTAACCAGATAAATTACCAAGTTCACTTATGATTTTAATAGCTTGATGGAAAAATCTCAAAATTTGTTAAAGGTAGTAGATGAAGATGTGGAAATGTGGAAAAAGGAAAAGGGTCAATTGGAGATTGAAGTACACAACATGGAAGATGTTTATACCAATGGTATAAACATGTTTCTCTCTGAAAAAGTAGTGTCAGGGGTTGATGAGAATTCATTTTTTATTGTTAAAGTGAATATGGAATGGGAAGGCACACTATATGAGCAAGACATCGAAGAATCTTCCCATATAATTAAAGCCTAGATTAGTACGAGGGAAATCAATCATGCATAGAATGAATGCACATGAAAAATTATTGGATTGGAGAATGAGACTAGTAGTGAAATGACCACAATAATTACCTGTTACAATCAAGAGGTAGAAAACCTAAAAATTGCTAAGGAAATTGGGATGAAAGATCATTTAATTTCAGCGCATGTGGGGTCAGAAATTGTCTATGATTATGAAAAAATGAAAATCTTTGAAGACAAGTCCCAGAAGATAGATAATTTCAAGAATATTTGGAAGTAGAGGCTTGGGGCAGTTACTAAACTAAATCAAGAACTAAGGAAGAACTTCTCTACTACATTTGAGGAGTGGAAAATAGAAAAAGATGCCACCAACATTGATGATAGAGCTAGAATTGGCCTATCAGCCAAATAATTTTCTGGATAGTTTTTATGTTTTGTTTATTTTTGAAAGTTTTTTCTATCTTTAGGGTAGTTAGTTATTGAAAACAAAAAAAACCATGCATGGATATATATTCTATTTTTGATGACCAAGTGAGGGTCGGTTCTCTGAAAGAAAACTTTGAAATACTGTCTGTTTTGTTTAAGTTATTTCTGTGGTGGTTAATACTGTGAATTTTGGATATATGAATATATTATTAGCTGGTTATATAAGCAGATCCTTGTATTTTGATTGATCATTTGATCTATTGGAGTGTATGATTTTAATTTTAGTCAGAATTGAATGAGTATGTTACTATAATCTGCAAGTATATCTTAAAATTTAGTCAGTAATCCTTTTCAAGATTTGATATCCTTATGAATTGGCCATTCTTAGTTTATTTGTTTGGTTAAGATTTGAGTCAGTTGGCTCAGATATTTTAAATCTCTTAAAATCTCAAAATAGTTAACCATTTATCTATGATGAAAGTGAATTGCAGCCTTTCATACTTTCAGGTCAAAAGTGTATATTGAAGTAAATTCTTTCTTAATAAAAGGTTATCACAGATTAATCTTTGTATAAAGTAGCTTCTCCTTTAAATTAGAGAGTGTGGTTGTGAGTAACTCACTCAAGTGTTAGTGTATTTTTCATTCTGCATGTGGGTTATACGAGTCATTTATTTTTTATTCTTCAAAAGGGAAAATCTATTCACTAATAGATTTTTAGCGACTCTACTAGGGACTTCGTGTTAAAGATGATCAATATGAAATTTTTTCTCCATATGAGATTGAATCATGGTATTTCTTATTGATGCAATACCTAGTCAAGAAGAAATCCCTCCTATCTTTCAACCCGACTTACACTTTTTATATACTCAAGAAGACATTATTGTTGATTTAAACTCTCTGGCCTAGAAGTCAACAGTAAGTGATCAAGAATACCAACTATTTCAACTTTTTATAGACGAGGAAGAAGAGATTGGGGAGTGTCTAAGAGGAATTCCCATAGCTCAAGAAGTTGTAGTGGTGGATAGAGCAGCTCAAGGCCCACAATGACCTTAATCCTAGATTCTCTTCCTTATACTAGATCCTAGAGGAAAGAGGTTATTTTTGATGGATTTTATCAAGAGTTGCAAAATTTTCATTTTCCAATCACCTATACCCCTAAGATGAAAGTGAAGAGTGGACCCGCCTCTCCACCTAAAGTTTCCCCTAAAGCATCTTCATATCACCTTCATTGGTAGGCCTTAACATTATCTAGAACCCAAGCCCCACCTATTATAACCATCTTTCTAAATTCAATAATGGCTCAGCCTTGGGGAGTGCCAGTTGGTCCTTTGAATGTAGGAGGAAACCACCCCTTACCAAAAGGGTCTAGAGATATACTACATAAATTATATGGTAATGGAAAAGGTTTTGTAGATGACCATTTGAATTCTTTCAATACTCCTTGTGGAGTTTTAGCTATTCAATACGAAGATGTGGCAATTAGGTTTTTTGTGCAAACCCTTGCCGAGTCAGTTTCTGATTGGTTCTACCATTTTAGAAATGGTCACATTACTAATTGGAATTCTATGAAAATAGCCTTTGAATGACGTTCCAAATCTACTGAAGATGAGAACACTCCCTCTTACTTCAACTATCCCAATTAAAAAAGGAGATGCATGAACCCATGAGGGAATTTGTTGCAAAATTCAACAAGATCCTCTACACAATTCCCAATGCCAAAAGACCGAATGGTGAAAATCAGAAGGGTTTCTTTGTCAATGCTATGCCACCATACATAAGCTATCAGTTGAGATGGGATAGAGTTTTTGATTTATCTACAGCCCAGAACCTTACAGTAGAACTTGAAGATGATCTAATATCAACAGGAAAGTGGAAAAGGGAAGTGCAAACATCAGCTAATCAAGCATCTACTTCTAGTTCTATTGACCTGGTAGTACATAGATTAGTTAATGATATGATTTCCCTAAAAGTAAAGTTACCAAAATCTACTCTTGCCCTATATCAAGATATACCTCGTAGATATCCAAACCAAGGGACATGAAAGTATGGGAAATCATTAAATGTTTTTCTGATTCAACAAAGACTACAAATTGAGCCTCTTCCTACAATAAGTAACATGTGTATTTTTCATTTAACAGATGAACATGATGGAGACACATGTCCAAAAATAATGTGGTATAGACAGTTAGAAGATAACAAAGAGACCATTCAAGAGATCCCTGCTAATGAAGAAAACTCTGGAGGACTTGGTGACTCCGTAAGTTACTACCTAGAGTATGAGTCTAATTCAGATCGTGCTGGTGATATTTTAATCACTTTGGAGGAACCTTCTTGTTCAATGCTTATTAGGGGTCACCAAGGTAGCAAAGTTACCAATCGATTCTCACATCCATTTCAAAATAAAAAGGAGAAAGAACATATGAACCAAATTAGTGGCTCGAAGGCAGAAGAAAAAGTAGAACTAGAGGTAAAGATTCTAAAAAAATTAGATCCTAACTCTTCTTTTGATTTTGTTGATTTTTGTAAATCTTCTAAAATCTAGGTTTCACCTGCTGAATATTTGAAGTTAAATCCCAATGAGCTTGATAAATTAGTGGATTTTGTAAGAGGTTCTTCTCCCAAGGTTATAGCTAATCAAACAAATATTGTGTCTACCCATGAAACCCCCATAAAAATTGAATCAAATCATCCTAAGAATGTTCAACCTATCCTTAACCAAGAATCCTCAGAACCTACTCAAATTATGGGAAAAATAGAACATTTCTATGTATCTCTATTCATTCATGTCCATAAACTCAGCAATTGTAACATAGACTCAGGGGCGTCAGACAATATAATGCCATCTTATGTAGCAAATGCCCTAGATTTACCCTTAATGAAGACTTTTGGAAAATTCTATTTGATGGATTCTAAATAAGTTCCATTGCTTGGTCAAATCAAGGGTGCTCAGGTTTTGTTAGCTGCCTTCCCCAATAAGAATTTAAAATTGACCATTCTGGTTGTTGACATACCTACTATCTATGGTATGATCTTAAGTTGAACCTTCTGTAGAGATTTATGAGGTGAAATAAAATTAGATTGGTCACAAGAAATAATCCCCATTGGAAATAAAAAGGTGATGTTACAACCTGAGACCAAATCAAAATATATAGTTTTCCCATCTGAGCCTAGATCTTATATCATGAGATGGATTTTGCTAATTATGTGATTTTACCTGAAGATGATGTTACAGGGCTGGAATCCCATAGAAATGAAGGAATTTGGACTCTTGAGTTTGAAGGAAGCTATTCTTCCATAGGTTCTAGTGCAAGGGTGGTTTTGGTATCTCCTTTTTAAGAAAAGTTGTCATTTTCTTTTAAATTGGAGTTTGAAAATACTAATAACACAGCTGAATATGAAGCATTACTGCTCGGTATTCAAGAGGCAAAAAGGAAAGGTATCAGAATTTTGAAAGCTAAGGGAGATGTTAAGCTGATCATGAAGTAGGTGAGAGTGATATATGTAGTAAGAAATGAGAGGATGAAGCATTACAGAAATAGAGTTTTGGACGAAATTGAGGGTTTTGAGGCATTTTCAATTGAAGCAGTTCCTAGAGAATTGAATTCTAGAGAAAATTTCCTAGCTAGCTCTACAGCACTACTAATCCCTCATCCTGATTTTGACAACAACCATTACACTATAGATCTAGTTCATCGACCTAGCATGCCGGATAATGATAATTCTTGACAAGTCTTTAGCGATGATGCTCATGTGTTGACATTCCTGCAAGGTATCAAAAAATTCTCTTATGTATTTTTTGAAGGTTTAGAGTTTAAGTGTCAGGATTTTTGTGCAGACAAAAGAATTGATAAAAAAATAGGATATTATGCAATTGAAAGGAAATCATATTCCTAAAGTCCTCATAATGATGGAAATCTTGTTTTACTGCAATGATTGTTTTATCTACCAAACTTATGGGACCAACAACAAGCAATCTGGTGACTTTGAGAAAATAAATATAGGTGATAATGAAAATCCCAGGTATGTGAATCTAGGCACATGTTATAGTCTTGAAGAGAAATTTGTGTTCACAAAGTTATTGAAGGAGTAAAAATATGTGTTTTCATAGTCGTATGAAGACCTGAAAGATTTCAGAAATGGACAGTTTCAACACCATATCCCCCTGAAGTACGGATCCAAGACCTTAAGAAAAAAATTGAGAAATTATAATCCCAGGGTAGTTGATGCCATCTTTAGAGAAATAGATAAGATGCTGAGCACTAGAATAATTTACCCAATTTATCATTTCACTTAGGTAGTGAACATAGTGCCAGTTTGTTAAAAAAATGGAGAAATTTGGATCTATGGAGATTCTAGAATTCAGAACCAGGCTAGTCTGAAAGATAATTTTTCCCTTCCCAATATAGATCATATTTTGCCGATGGTTGCAGGATTTGAGATGATGTATATGATGGATATCTTTTAGGTTATAATCAAATTAGTGTAGACCCTAGCGATCAGCACAAAATAGCATTCACTACTCCTTGGGGCACATTCACATATAATCAAATGCCTTTCAGCTTGATTAATGCAGGTGCCACTTTTTATCAGGCCATGAACTCCTCTTTTGGTCATTTAATGAATAAAATAATTGTGGTATATCTTGATGATATGATTGTCTTCTCCCATAGAAGAAAGAAACATTCAAAATATTTAAGGCTCATTCTCTAGGAGTGTAGAGACCAAGGGATATCACTCAACCCTAAAAAATCTATTTTCTGTGTCACTAAAGGAAGGTTGTTGGGTCATATAGTGTCAAAAGAAGGAATCAAGATTAATCCCGAAAGAGTAAAAGCAATCCAACAGTTGTGTTTGTCTTCCAATAAGAATGAGATAAGGTCCTTCATTGGGAAGATCAACTTTTTGAGAAGATTTGTGCCTGAATTCTCAGAAAGAACCTGGCCCATGGTAAGCTTGCTAAGTGAAAAAAAAGTTTCAAATGGATTGATGAGGCCAAAAGATCTTTTGATGAAGTTAAGAAAGAAATTTCTCAAGCTTCAGTCCTTGCTCATCCAGATTTTTGAAAGGATTTTGTAATACACTGCTATGCTTCAGAGCACACAATGTCAAGAATGTTTTTATAGAAAAATGAAGTGGGTGAGGATGTTCTTATTTCCTTTATGAGTGCATTTTTAAAGAAGCACGAGTTGATGTACTCTCCAATAGGAAAGCAAGCCTTTACAGTAGTAAAAGATGTTAAATAGTTTTGGTACTACATTCTTCATTCTCATTCTACAGTTTATGTCTCAAATTCTGTTGTTAAGAGCATCCTAACTCAGCAGGAGATGTCTTTGAATAACAGAGAAACCTGGGTGGAAAAAGTGTAAGAGTTTGATTTTTAAATTAAACCTACCAAATTGGTAAGGGGTCAAGGCCTCTGCAAGTTGATCGTAGAAAATGATGAAGAATCAGGAGAAAGGGTCCCCTTATCTCTGTTCACAAGACTGAAAGATGCATGGTTCTCAAATGTGGCCTTTTATTTGACATATGGAAAATGTCCTAATCATCTCACTGCAAAGGATAAAAGAAATTTGAAATTAAAAGAAGCTAAATATGTTATATTTGATGATGTATTATACAAATGAGGCTTAGATGGGATGTTCCTCAGGTGTGTAGATGAGGATCAACAAAAGAAGTTGCTTCAATCCTTTCACAATGAAGCTTGCATTGGACATTTCTCATCCTTAGTAACAACCTTTAAAATACTAAGGAATTGTTATTATTGGCTTGGGATTTGCAAGGATGCCTACAAATGGGTGGCACAATGTGAGAAATGCAAGTTATTTTTTGGAAAAACTCATTTGGTTTCTTTACCATTAAGACTTGTAGTTATCAAAGAACCATTCAAGTAGTGGGGCATAGATTTTGTAGGGCCCATACTTTCTCCATCAAGCATAGGTCACACTCATATCCTGACCACAATGAACTACTTTAAAAAATGGGTAGAAGCCATAACCGTGAGAAAGACCACTTCAGAAATAGTCTGCTCCTTCCTAAAAGAGAATATTTTGGTGAGATTTGGAGTTTCAACAAAGATAGTGGTAGATAACGTGCAAAAATTTTATCCTCATGAAATGTAGTTATTCCATTATGATAATGGGATTCAGTTGTCACACCCATCTGATTACTTTCCTCAGGGTAATGGTCAGGCCGAATCAACTACCAAGAACTTGATTGCTATAATAAAAAAGTTAGTTAATGAAAATGCCAGAGATTGTCACAAAAGGTTACACAAAGAACTTTGGGTTGATCACACTTCACCCAAACAAGCCATAGGGATATCACATTTCAAGTTGGTATATGGTGTAGAGGCTTAGATTTCTCTTCTATTAGAACTGGTGGCTGCTAAGTTACAGAAAGTGATTAAGGACCAACATTTTCAAAATGCCCCGGAGAAGAGAATCATGTATTTGAGAAAAATCAAAGAAGAACAAGAAAATATCATAGACCACATTAACAGTCACCAAGCTAGGGTGAGTAAAATATTTGATAAAAGAGCTCAACCTCAGAAATTCACGACAAGAGATAAATTTTTATTGTGGGATATTAGGTAGGAACCTCGAGGCACACACAACAAATTTAATCATTGTAGAAGGGCCCCTTTGAGATTAGCCAAGAGCTCGGTCCCAATTCTTTTAAACTGAGGTATACTGATGGAAAATAAATTCCCTTGTCCTTTAATGGGCAAGATCTCAAGCTTTATGAGTTTTAAATAGATGGTATTTTTGTGTACATAAGTTTTGTTGTGCTTTAGGTTAGGGTTTGCTTGTTAGTAGGCTTAGTTTTGTGTGGAACCAGAGACTTTTGGAGTTCTTTGTTTTGTCCCTCATGGTCCTATCCCCTATCAAAGCCACCTCTTGTAGGTCAGAAAGCCTTATGTTAAATTTTACTAAGTAACATGTATTATGTCAAAGTGCTTATTGAATCTTGCATCTTGAACCTCACGGTTCAAGGTTCAAAGTTCAATTTCCCAGTTTCTTCTTTACAATCTGTATGAAATCCTTTCAGTATAAAAGCTTCATAACTCATGCATTTGTGTATCTTTTTAATATCGAATCTTGAGCTTCACGGTTCAATGTTCAAGGTTCACTTTTCCAAAATGTACTTGTCTCTTTACATGCTCAACCCGCGTCTTTTCCCATTTTGGCATCAGTGTTTTTCATAATCTTGAACTTTGAACTTTTTCTTTTTGGTTCAAAATTCAATATTTTCCCATGCACCATTCATTAGTCTATCTCATCTATAATTTTATCAATACATAACTGAGGCATATGGAATTATGAACTTTGAACTTCGCGCTTCATGGTTCAAGGTTCAAAATCTGAAATGCAATAATGATCAAATATTTGTGGCACGTATCAGATCTCACTTTCCTTTATGAGATCAATTTTTGAAAAAGATGGGGAGTAAAAGTCTAGCTCAAAAAAAGTACAGCTTTCTCGAAGATGAAATAAATACGATTGGACATGTCCAGCGAATGATGGCAAAAATCATTAATTCACGGAAAGTGATTACCAAAAAGGGGCAACTTAAATGTATGTATTAAATCTTCTCTTATTTCCTTTTTTGTTTTCACATTACAGTTGGAAGCACATTCAGAATTGAAGCACACTGAAATATTTTCTCTGGAAGCAAAAATAGACAACAATGGTGAGTTTCAAGAAATCTTCCTTATTTTCCTTTCCGATTTTAAGAATTATATGTTGTAAGAAAGGAAATTCTAGTCTTTTCTATCTCCTTTTCTTGAAGTCATTTGTTTAAAATTCACTACGAACAATCCTAGTGAGTCAGCCTCTCAGGCCAGGTTTGTAAAGGACAACAAGTTTTCTCCTATAAGTAGTTGTCTGCCAGAGATGCAAGACACAGTTCTTGTAAATGAAGACATAGCAGAGATTGTTCACAAATTGAAAAGTGCAAAGGTAGGAACCCTTTCAGCCAAGATTGTAGAAACTAAACTATTGGAGGGTGTTGGTTTTTTTGAAGTGACTCTATGCCCTGAGCTGGTAATTGATTACAAAAATAGGTACGATGGGATTGACTAGTAAAAAATTTTTTTAGCTAAGAGGAAGGGTAAATTATAGAATGTCCGAAGAGGCTATGGAATTGATTAAATCTATGACAACTTATTTTTTTAACTCCCCACTTTGAGTTACTTAAGGGTAGGAGGTTTCAGTGGTGAACCCATGAAGCTCCCATGATATTGCTTGGATAAATATATTTTGTTAGAAATATGAAAAAAATACTCCAAGTAGGAGTGAAGATTAGACCTAAGAGAGGAGTAGGTTCTTTCTTTCCTATTGGTCTAGGTCATTACCATTTCATATTGACACATGCTATGAATTCCACAGATGCAGAACTAAAGGAAATTAATCTTCCTTCTTATCAAAGGGGAAGCTACTTTGATAGCAAGATATTTGTGGAAAATCATTTCAAACTGGATGCCACTTTTCTTTATCAACTAGAATTAGAATATTTTTGGGCAGATTGTATAGATGAGTTCGAGGTTGAAAAGAGACTACACTCCAAGTTTACATTGATCCAAATTGTCACCTTATGGATACCTTTTAAGATTAAAGGATTTGGTACTAATGATGAGGACAATGTGAAAAAACCTAGATACATGGAGCAGAATAATGATGAAGTGACCAGAAAAGTAGAATGGGGAAGAGAAGAAGTAGAAGATCTGAATGCCCTTTCTCAAGAAGTGTTCAAAAAGATAGATAAATGGTTTAAAAAAATGAGCAAGTAGAAGAAGCAAGAGACTTCTAGTACAGTAACTAGGAAAATTACAAGAATTTCAAAACTCACAACTTCCCTGCCCTTACTAACGAAACTAAGAAATTGCTTCCTGCAGGTGAATCTAAAACAGGAATAAAATCCCATCTTGAAGAGGAAAATTCAATTCTTTCGCAATCTGCAAGGACTACGAGAGCTAGGAGAAAAAAGAAAGAATAGATAGAAATAGCTCCCTACATTGTGATTGACCTGGAGACAAAGGGACATGATTCACAGCCTCAAAAGAAGCGTAAACTGGAAAAAAATCCAGCCAATCCTTCAAAGACTCAATCAATATGAGAAGACCAACAAGACCTATTAGTATTAAACACTCCTAAATATGATTCTACACCAAAGATCCCAAACTAGTTGGAGTTATCAGTCAACAAGAAGAGGAACATTGTTCCTATCTTGACCCCTGTTGGAGACTTAGTTAGCAAATATATTGGAAAAAATCCATGAGAAAAGAAACCAAAAGTGGAAGCAATGGTTGATGTAGATGCTAAAAAAGGTCACTGGATGGAAGAAATCTTCAATCAAAATTCTGATAAAGCTAGTCGTGAGGTCACAGAGTAGGACTTTCATGTGGAAAAGATAGATTTGGGAATGGCTACCACAACCACTGACTTGAATAATTTGAACTTAGAAAATAAGAAAATTAACCATCGTGTATAGAAGGATACAAAAGACAAGATGAGATTGAAGCAGGCCCTTTGTGAAATGGCCAAATATATTTAACAACTTCATTATCATGTACCTCAACAATTGTTGATAGTTCCATTTGACCTAGATGTCATCTACGGAGAATCAAAAATTCCTCGATCAAGTTCACAAGGATAGGTCCATATCAAAGGTCGTCTTCATGTAGATGGATAAGGTAACCAAAAAAATTACCAAGTTCACTTATGATTTTAATATCTTGATGGAAAATTCTAAAAAGTTGTTAAAGGTAGTAGAGGAAGATGTGGAACTATGGAAAAAGGAAAAGGTTCAACTGGATATTCAAGTACACAACATGGAAGATGTTTATACTTGTGGTATAAAAAAGTTTCTCTCTAAAAAAGAAGTACCAAGGGTTGATTAGAATTCACTGTTTATTGTTAAAGTGAATATGGAATGGGAAGGTTCACTATATGAGAAAGTCATCAAAGAATCTACCCAGATAATTGAAGCCCAAATCAGTACAAGGGAAATCATGCATTCACAAGAATGAATCCACAGGAAAAATCATTGGATTGGAGAATGAGGCTAGTAGTGAAATGACCAAAATACTTGCCTGTTACAATCAAAAGGTAGAAAACCTAAAAGATGCTAAGGAAATTGGGACTAAATATCATTTAATTTTAGCTCATGTGGAGTCAGGAGTTGTCTACGTTCATGAAAAAATGAAAATATTTGAAGATAAGTCCCAGGAGATATAAAATTTCAAGAATATTTAGAAGTAGAGGTTTTGGGCGGTTGCTAAACAAAATAAAAAACTGAGGAAGAACTTCTCCACTGCATTTGAGGAGTGGAAAAAAGAAAAAGATGCCACCAACACTAATGATGGAGCTGGAATTGACCTATTGACCAATTAGTTTTCTAAATAGTTTTTCTTTTTTGTTTATTTCTAAATCTTTTTTCTATCTTTAGGGCTGTTAGTTATTGAAAACTAAAATAGCCCTGCATGGCTATATATGCTATTTTCATGACCAAGTGAGGGTCGGTTCTCTAAAAGAAAACTTTGCAATACTATCTATTTTGTTTATGTTATTTTTGTGGTGGTTAATACTGTGAATTCTGGATATATAAATATATTATCAGTTGGTTATATAAGAAAATCCTGGTATTTTCATTTATCAGTTGGTCTATTGGAGTGTATGATTTTAATTTCAGTCGGAATTGAATGAGTATGTTACTATAATATGCAAGTATATCTTAGAATTTAGTTAGTAATCTTTTTCAAGATTTGATATCCTTATGAATCAGCCATTCTTAATTTATTTGTCTGATTAAGATTTGAGCCAATTGGCTCAGATATCTTAAATCTCTTAAAATCTCAAAATGGTTAGCCATTTATCTATGATGAATGTGAATTGCAGCCTTTCATACGTTCTGGTCAAAAGTGTATCTTGAAGTAAATTTTTTCTTAATAAAAGCTTATTACAGATTAATCTTTGTATAAGGTAGCTACTCCTTTAAAGTAGAGAGTGTGGTTGTGAGTAACTCACTCAACTGTTAGTGCATTTTTCCTTCTGCATGTGGGTTATAAGAGTCATTTATTTATTATTCTTCAAAAGGGAAAATCTATTCACTAACAATTACCACAATCAACTTTCAACTAAATCTTTGTGTTAACCAAAGAGACCTAAGAATTGGTCTTCTTCCTTCTTCTCAACTTCACCACTGTAAAAGGGGTAGTACCCCCTCATCCAAGTTTTGAGTTAAAAAAGGACCCTCATAATTCTTTCTCTTTATGGATAGATATATCCTCACTCCCATGTTGAGAATGAATCTCATCCTTGACACTGCCATCCTCAAGATAAAATTCATGGTTCCCGCTTCAATCATAAACCAGATTGACCATAATATTAATACTAGGCACTTCCTAAAATTTCCCAGCACCTTTTGAGATGAACTTATCAAGATCATCTACCTCTTGATATCTTGATCTCAAATGATTACTTTCCTCTTGATCATTTTCCTTGGTTAGAATCAATCCCTCAAAATCATTTAAACATCCCTCCTTATTTTAAACACCCAAATGATCCAAATTCAAATATTTCTTAGACATTTTTTTATCCATACTATTTACCTCCTCTACATTCTTTAGGTTATCTTTATTCTTCCAAACCATCGTGGAGGTCTTCCATTAAGATTGTTCAGTAAAACAATCTTTTACCCAATGACTTGAATTTTTACTGTGAAAGAAATAAAAAGGAGACGATTTAAAATTTAGGGCTTAGGCCCAAACACTCAACTTATAATTACTATAAAATTTACTAGGGAGATGATTGGATTGTTTAATGCTCACACAAATTGTAGCATAAACCAAACTTTTTGTTTCCATAGTCACAGAGTCAATCAAAATCAAATCACCTAAGCAAGTAGAAATACCTCAAAATATTTCCTCGTTCAAAATTCTAATGGTAACCTATGAATTCTAACCCAAAATAGGCTAGAATCACAAACCTAATTTAGAGGGAAGAACCCTAGTTCCCATCTCTTAACATAAATTGAGGCCCTACTAAACATCCATAGCCCTCCAACTAAAACTTAGTGAAGTTCCTCCTCGGACATGAATAAGAAGGAAAACAAACTTTAACCACAAATAGAACATCAATCTATCCCTTACTCTTCCACTTTCAGGGAACCCAAGCTCTAATAGAGTTAATATTTTGACAAGGGAAAGAAAATTTACCTATGAGTGATAACTCCATCAATTCCACTATCTTCTTAACCAATGAATCTAGGACAAAGAAAGAGAAGGCACCTAAAACTAGACTAACTGAATGAGACATCAAAGAGTTGGAATTACCTTTAATTTTAATACTAAATATCTCCATACATTTTTTATTTTCCCAAGTGGGTCCCTCAAATCTCCCTTTTTCCTTTGATAGGCTCAAATATTGACCCACCAACTCACCTTCAACAAGGATATTTGTTACAATGATTGATGTAAAAAACAAGCATTGCTCTCCTACCCTATCCTCCACTAGGGTCTTCAATAGGACTCTTCTCTATCCTAATTATGGGTCTTCACTAACCCTAACCTTCAAGGGTCCTTTCCAAAAGATCCCACTCCAATTCAGCTTCAGTACACCTATCCATAGTGCTCTTTTTGTCCATCTTCAACAAATTCATCCAAACTAATCAGGAATTCTTCCATATGGAGAGGTAGGAATCTAGATGGTTAATTGGATCCAATCCAATTTCTACAAACACATTTTAACATGGAACCCTAAATGAGTGCAAAGAACCAAGTCAAATTCACCCAAAATAGGGCTACAAGCATTAGGCCTAATTAGGTAGTTTTTCCTAAATATCTTACAAAAATCCTTAAAAAGTTGGAAAAATAGTAGTGGATTATGATACCCTTTATCAAGACCCTAAATATTTTCTAGGTCTTACTTCCCAAAGGTGTCCGTACAGTGGATCCTATAATCATGCCTAAAAATCAGGGTTTTCAAGCATTAAGATTGTCTATACAAAGAATTTTCTTTATTTTCTCTCTAAAACTGTTAGCCAATATTCTCCTCTAATTTGGGGCTCCTCCACACACCACACTACCTCTCCATAATCTCTCATTGAAGCAATCAATGCTTTCGATCCCTCCAATTAGCTGTGCAACTTCCTGTAATCCCTAGCCATGCAACTCTAGCTCAGATAGGGCATCACTTTAAAAATAGCTCCCTTTATTTCCTGGGCCCCTCCTTCAATGTACTATGTGTACATGGATTCATCTCCCTAATCCCAAATGACCATGCAAAATCCACAGTGGGAAGAAGACTTATGACCCCATTTCCAGAAGTTGTTTGGTTCAGACCAGTGACTCAATTAAAACAAAAAGAATTTACAAAACTAACTAAATTAACACCAAATGCAAATCTAATACCATGAAGAATCTAAATACACACTATTGATAACATATTCAATAGTTACAATAGAAAATCTAATCCATGAAAATACAAAATACTCATAAAAACAAGAACCGCAACTGTTTCATTGATAATATAGTCTTTATAATAACTTCTCAAAATCAACCAACATCTTCAAAAGGTCAAGGGAGGTCTTATATAGGTGTCCATGGTACTATCCCAATAGTTTTAGATAGTTAGAACACTCTAATTCCCTAAGAGACATTATTGCAAGAAATGTTGTCAATGTTGTCAATGACAACATTGGCAACTTTTGTAACTTTTATGCTTCTTGCATAAAACATGAAAAAACAACTCAATAACTTAGCCAATTGCATAGTTAGGATAAGTAAATATCAAATAGGCCTTTTAAACCCTTAATTGTCCAATTTGACCCCTGGATGGAACATTTTCACTATTTCCCCAACATTGCCAATATGGAACAAAAAGAGAAACTTTGGACATTAGTGAAAATAAAAATCACTAAAGACCTAAATAGACATTCTCAACTATCTCAAAAAATTATAGGACTGTCCTAGTACTATTATTTTAGTAGTGGTGTGGCTAGGACTACTACAAGGAAAAAACAACTTAGAAGCCCTAGGTTACATTATAGCCCTACCTAGGTGCTCCTGCACCATACTCCCCCACAAAGGAAAGTTATGTCACTTCAGTGGACAACATGTCTTCATAGATTCCCACCTTTTTGAAGTCTACTTCTACAATCCATGAGGCCTCTAATTCAAATGTATTCTTCAACTTGATGAGTTGTTCCATGTACACCTTGTGCCTTGTAGTCTTCTTGACTCTTGAATCTAGAACTCTGTTAGCTTCTGATTGTGGCTTAGGAGGTAATATAGTAGCATCAACATCACCACTGATCCCTTGACATCTTTGAGCCATCTCTTATATCCTCCCTTTGAATTGGATCAAGTCTTGTACATTTAACACTATAGATATGCTCAAATATGAAGATAGATCTAATTTGTATGCATTAGCCCCATATTTGGCTATGATATTGCAAGATCCCACCCTCTTCATCTAAAGTTTAGTAGGGACACCATTCTATAACCTAGATTTTTTCAAATGAACCATCACATATTCACCTACCTCAAACTAAATGTCTCTCCTCTTTTCATCAACTTTGGCCTTCAACTTTTGTTTACTATCTTGGATGGTCTTCTTGACCCGATCTTGTATCTCCTTCATGGTTTGGGTGAATTATTCATCATGCCCACTCCTGTACTCCATTCCTCCAAGATCCCTAAGCTCACACACACCTCTTGGGTGCATCCCATAAACTATCTCAAATGGGATTCTCCTTCTCATTCCGTTCTTACTGTCATTGTATGCATATTCTTCTTGGGGAATGACCATATCCCATGTATGACCATATTCTTTAGTTAGGAACCTCAATAGGTTACCCAAAACTCTATTGAACACCATATTTTTGCCATCAGTTTGAGGGTGGTAATTTGAACTAGAAGATAAGTTGTTTCCTAATCTACTCCACAAAGTTTTCTAGAAATGAATCATAAATTTCACATCCCTATCTGAAACAATACTTAGGGTAAGCCATGAATTCTTACAATATCTTTAAAAAACAAGTATGTTATATGGCTATCATCATGAGTAGTCTTGTAGGGAATGAAATGTCCCATTTTTCTAAATCTATCAACCACTACATAAATGTTGTCATATCCTTGATTTGTTTTGGGTAGACGTATTATGAAGTCTATGCTCACATAATCCCTAGCCTATTAGGGAATGGTAAAGGTTTCTATAAACCTATATTACTTATTCCTCCTTTGGCTTTCATGCATATGACACACTTCTTCACATATCTAGTAACATCTCTTGCCAACTTTGGCCAATGGTAGAACCTTTGCACAAGCTCCAAGGTTTTATTGATACTAAAGTGACCACTCAAACACCCATTGTGTTTCACCTATATGAGATTCTCTCTCATGGAACCTCTTGACACACACAACTGATTTCCCTTAAATAAAAATCCATTTTGCAAAGTAAAATAAGAAAAATTGCTATGGAAATTATTGTGAAAATCAACACACACCTTGTATGCTTCACCAAAGTCTTCGTGTGCCTTGTATAGATCTGTGAAACAATCAATTCCAATGCTATTCAACTGAACATCTTCGAGAGTCAACAATATCATTCTTAGTACATCTGCAACCTTGTTCAATTGCCCTTTCTTATGCTTAATTGTAAATGTGAATGCTTGCAAATATTCCATCCATTTCAAATGTCTATTGCTTAGTTTCTCCTGAGTATTGATACAACTAAGGGCTTGGTTGTCAATAAACACAAACAATTATTTGGTAAATAGATAATGCCTCCACTTTCTAAGTGACTGAACTCAAGCATATAGTTCTAATTCATAAGAAGAGTATTTCTTCTTAGCTTCATTTAATTTCTTACTAAAGAAGGCTACTGGCCTACCGTCTTGACTCAATACACCCCCAATTGCCATCCCACTTGCATCACACTCAATAGTAAACAATTTCTCAAAACTTGGCAATTATAGGATAGGTTGAGTGGCTACTTGTTTCTTCAACATCTCAAAGCCTTTCCATGCTTCTAAGGTCCACCTAAACTTAGCTTTTACCCCACCCTTAATGGTTTCTAATAAAGGTGTACAAATACCACTAAAGTTCATGATAAATTTCCTATAAACTTGGGATAACCCATAGAAAATTCTTACCTCATTTTTTTTGGTAGGTGGTGGCTAGTTGAGGATAGCTGCAACTTTGGCTTGATCCATCTTTAAAGACCCTTTGGACACTACAAAGCCCAATTATACTATTTCTTACTTGAAGAACTCACATTTTTCAAGATTGATAGCCAACTTCTCTTTATGTAATCTTTGCAACATAGCCTCTACATGCTTGATATGCTCCTCTTTTGTCTTACTAAATATCACTATATCATCAAGATATATAACTAAAAATTTCCCAGTGAAGTCCTTGAGCACTTCATTCATGAGCCTCATGAATATGCTCAAAGCATTTGTGAGGCCAAATGACATCACAAGCCATTCATATAATCCATCTGTGGTCTTGAATGCCATTTTTGATTCATCTCCTTCCTTCACCCTAATTTGGTAATAACCACTCTTCAAGTCTAGCTTAGTGAAGTACATTGCCCCTCCAAGGAAATCCATGAGATCCTCAATCCTAGGTATAGGGAACCTATACCTTATGGTAATTTTGTTTATAGCCCTTGAATCTGTGCAAATTATCCATTTTCCTCCCTTCTTGGATGCCAACACAACCGGGACTGCACATGGGCTTATACTCTTTTTTATCAAGCCTTGATCCAAGAGTTCTTGTACTTGCCTTGCCACTTAGAAATCATGATTAGGGGTTAGCTTATAAGCTACCTTATTAGGAAAGGATGCAATAGGGACAAAGTCTATCTGATGACTTATTACTCTTCTAGGAGGTAATTTTGTAGGAGTTCCATCACTCTCTATCTTTGTACTTCACAAGAAATTCTTGTATCTCAGATGGTATAGGCTCCTTGATGGACTTCTCTTCTTCCTTAAGCTTTAGGACAATGACATATCCTTCAGATCTTTCACAAACTCCTTTCCACTACACAACATGATGCTAGGAGTCTTGGATTGTGGCTCCTCATCTTCTAAAAATCACTGAATCTTGAAGTTTCTTCCTCCTTTCTTGAATGTGATGTAATTCTCCTTCCCATCATACAATGCCCCATTGTCAAATTTCCAAGGTCTTCCTAATAGAAAATGATAAGCATCCATTGGTAGGATATCACATAAGAGTTTGTCTGTATACCCTGCTATAGAGAATTCAAGCCATGTCTTATCATTTACCATGACACTTTGGCCCTTGTTTACACAATTCACCTTATAGGGATCTACATTGGGTACTTTGGTCAAATTGAGTTTTTTGACTGCTTCCTCTGAGATGATATTGTCAATGGAACCAGAATCTACTATCACCTTCCAAACTTTGCCAAGGATCTTGCATCTTATCCTAAAAAAAGTCCTCTTATGCTTGGGTTCATCCTTAATTGGTTGTCTAATCAACACCCTCCTAAACATTAGGTTTTCACCCATCTCTAAATCTAGACGGTCAATCTCAGGTGCCTTGACATTTGAAGTGTCCTCATGAGCATAAGCCACTCTCTTAACATGATTTGAAGTAGTCGACTCCTCAAGGCATCTATATGCTAGGTATCCTAATTGACCACAGTTGTAACACTTCATAATTGCAAATTATGAGTTACTTCTACCTCCTCTTCCTCTGCTAGGAAGTCCTTGATTACCCCCGCCTCTGTCATATCCCCCTCTTGGAGTGCTTTTAGTATTATTCTCTTTGTTCTCACCTTGTGTCCTTTTCTCATTGCCTCTACCTTGATAGCCTCATCTTTGACCCCTTTGGTCTCTTCCTCTACCATTATTCTTGAAGTTAGAGTCACCCTTATTCCTATTCTTTTCTTCCACCCTTAGGGCTAATTGATGATACCTCTGAAATGTGGTTGGTGTCCACAAACTGATCTCTTCTTGTATGTTCCATTTCAATCCACCCAAGTACCTAGCAACCATTATTGATTCCTCTTCTTGTTTCTTAGACCTAAGACACAATGTTTGGAATTCCTCTGTATAAGAGGCCACATCTAACTATTTTTCCTTCAAATTATGTCTTTTCCTATGGAGTTGAATCGCATAGTCCTCTGACAGGTAATTCTCTTTTAGCTTGGTCACCATTGCATTCCAATTGGCTATGTTTCTTACCCAATCTAACCCTCTCATATTGAAGGTATTTCCACCATGTTAGGGATGACCCTCTGAGTCTTGATTTTTCCACCTTGAGATTATGTGCTTCTGTTACCCCTTTACACTCGAAATGGTTCTCCATTCCTTCAATCTAATCCATCATTGCTTCAATGTCCATTTTCCCACTAAACAATGGAACACCTTCCAATGTATTTCCTCCTAGGGATTTTATGGATTTTAGGAAGAGTTCTTCATTCAAGATAGGGTCTAGTTCAGGGATAAGGTCTTCCTCAATAATCTTTTTACCCCTATCACTGCTTTCAACTTCTTTATTTCTAGCTGCTACATTTGCAAATTCTTCTAGCCTTATCTTAATTCCTTATAATGATTCTTCAAGGAGTCTATTATTCTCATTTTTCTCATCCACTTCTTTAGTTAGCTCTACATTAGTCACTATTCTTTACTCTCCTATAGATTCACCAGTAGCTGCAGACATCCATTGACTTCCCAAGTCTCTAACTTGCTATGATACCAATATGATGTAACAAACAATCCTTGTTCTCCTACTCTATCCTCTACAAGGGTCTTCAACATGCCTCTTCTCTATCCTAATTAGGGTTCTTCACTAACCCTAACCTTCAAGGATCCTTTCCACAATATCCCACTCCAATTCAGCTTGAGTACACCAATAAGGAATTCAAACTACTCAACACCTATCCATAGTGCTCTTTTTGTCCATCTTCAACAAATTGATCCAAACTGATCAAGAATTTCCCATATGGAGAGGTAGGCTTCTATATGGTTAATTGGATCCAATCCAATGTCTGCAAAAACCTTTTACCATGGAACCCTAAATGAGTGCCAAGAACCAGGTCAAATTCACCCAAAATAGGGCTACAAGAATTAGGCCTAATTAGGAAGTTTTTCCCAAATATATTGGAAAACTCCTTAACAAGTTGGAAAACTAGTATTGGATTCTGATACCCTTTATCAAGGCCCCAAATATTTTCTAGGTCTTACTTCCCAAAGGTGTTCGTACAATGGCTCCTATAATTAGGCCTAAAAATTAGGGTTTTCAAGCATTAAGACTATGTGCACAAAGAATTTTTTTATTGGTTCTCTAAACCCTTCAACCAATCTTATCCTTCAAGTTAGGGCTCCTCCACACACCACACTACCTCTTCACAATATCTAATTGAGGAAATCAATGCTTTCAATCCCTCCAATTAGCTCTACAACTTCCTGTGATCCCTAGCCATGCAACTCTAGCTCACATAGGGAGTCACATTAAAAATATCTCCCTTTCTTTCCTAGGCCCCTCCTTCACTATAAAAATTGTACATCGAGTCATCTCCCTAATCCCAAAGGCCCATGCAAACTCCACGGTGTGAAGAGGACGTATGACCTCATTTCTAGAAGTTGCTTGGTTCAGACTAGCGCCTGGATTAAAACAAAAATAATTTAAAAAACTAACCAAATTGACACCAAATGAAAATATACCACCAAACATAATCTCAAAACACACTACCCTAACATATTCAAGAGTTATAGTACAAAATATAATCCATGAAAAATACAAAATGCTTAGAAAAACAAGAACTTCAAGTGTTTCCTTGATAATATAGTTTGGACAATAACTTCTCAAAATCAACCAACCTCTTCACAAGGTCAAGTAAGGTCTTATATATTTTTCCATGGTCCTATCTCGATAGTTTCAGAAATTTAGAACCCTCGAATGTCCTAAGAGAAACTATTGAAAGAAAAGTTGTCAATGTTGTCAATGACAACATTGACAACTTTTGCAACTTTTGTGCTTCTTGCATAAAACATGAAAAAACACCTCAAGAACTTAGCCAATTTCATATTTAGGCTAATTAAACATAAAATAGGCCTTGTAAACCCTTAATTGTCTAATTTGACCCCTAGATGGATCATTTTCACTATTGCCCCAACATTGGCAATATGGAACAAAAGAGCAACTTTGGACATTACTAAAAATAAACATCACTAAAGACCTAAATAGATCTCCTCATCTAACTAAAAACATCATAGGACCCTCCTAGTCCTATTATTTCACTAGTGGTGTGGCTAGGACCACTAAAAGACAAAAAAAAAACTTAGAATCCCTAGGTTACACAATAGACCTACCTAGGTGCTCCTGCACCAATGATGGTTATTGTTGCACTAAAAGATCAACCTATTAATGCCTGATAAAAATAATAGACATATAGAATCTACAAGAGTCGATTATTCACTTTTCATGAATCCCAAGGGGAGCACTGGCCATTTTTCCAACAATCTCCCCCTAAAGAATACCTGAGGGGATTTTAACCTATGACCAAGCTATGATACCACTTGTTAGAAGTGTGGTTTCCATTGTACCAAAAGATTGACTTATTAATTCTTGATACAACCAATAGACTTATAGAATCCATAGGAGGTGATTAGTCCCTTTTCATGAATATAGAGGGGAGCACTGACCATTTTTCCAAAAATCTTTTTGAGAATCCATGCAAGCACATATTCCTTAGGCCATTTAGATTCCTCTAAACCCACAACATCAACCATTGATCCTCCTTCCAATAGATATTTTTTCCCGCCTTTCCCAAATTCAAACCCCCTCCTCCACTCTCCTTCATCTTATATAGCTTGTTGCCTTATATATCCACCAGTCTCTTATTTTTGAAGTTGTTTATTTTAAAATATTAATACTCTTTGTGTATAATTTTTTCTATATGATTTGGTATCAAAGAAAAAAGATGGTCTGGAGAAGAAAAAAAAGGTTAGTTATTTCCTACATGCATGAAGATATGTGAAATATACAAAATAAAGTAGAGTGTTCTAGAAGTTCAAGATGGAAAACTAGAGAATGAGATGAATAGGATATGAGTATAGTAAAAAAAATAGACTAAAAATATGTAAGTCAACATGTAAATCATAAAGAATAAAAATTAGAGAATATGACTTGTAAAGAGAGGATGTGGAAGGATTTAGAAGGAAAATTTGACGGTATTGATATTAAATCTTTATAACATGTAGCTAGTCATAAACTAGAGGAGAGATAATAGAATATTTCAATGGTAGAGAAAAATCATTTGAATGGAATGTGATGATAGATGATAATAAGATAAAATTTGCATTCATAGAATTAAAGTTTCATGTGATCATCTAATGTGATAATCTACAGAAGTAGTAAAACAAGATAAAATCAAAACCTATATTAAGTTGTGTTGTATATGTACCATAATAAAAAGTAAGAACCCTTTTTAGGTGCTTAGTTTTAGCCCCATTTTATTATTGTATGGGTTCTCACATTTATTTCATGTCCTTCTATCTCTTGTGTATCCTTCAAATCAACATTATTTATTCAAAACTCAAGGATGACTTTAGCATCTATGCATGATTTCCTATTTTTCATCCAATTACAAAATTCAATTTCTATATAGTTCCTTTTATATTCTCTTTACATCTTGGGAGTTTCCTTAATTTTGTGATAAACCAAGGCTTTCAGGTCTCCCTTCTAGTTCACACTCCTTAGTCCTGGGCTAATTTTTTTAAAAATGGCCTACACAAGGCTGAATTAGGTCAACATTGTCCTAGACTATTGTAATCACATAAAAATAGTTTGATATAATAAGGGGCCCTAATCTAAAATCAAATTCCCTAAGTCTTAACCAAGGCATTGATTCCAAGGCTAATCATAATTATGTAATTAAACTAGATCGGTTAAATTATATAATTCATCAAAAATGAAACATCAAACATCAATCACCAAGAGACAATAATTCATTAATTAATCCTATTCATTTAAATTAAATAAAAATTAAAAAGCACGTGAATAAGGATATTAATAAAGTGAATTAATTAATTCAAACATTTATATTCCTCCACTTGACCTCAAAGTCAACTCATGAAACAATGAGGAGCAATCACATGGATCACTCAAGGGATTAATCTCAGCCATTCCTCATGAGTAATTCTCAACCATCAAATTCAAATTCAAATTTCAATTTCAATTTTCCCTCCAAGGAATATCTATAAAATAAATCCCTTCGAAGCTAATTCCATAGGTGAATAGTGCATTAAAGTTTCTAACTAATGGAAATTTCATTTCCTAGTATAATCTACCTCTTGTTCTTCAACTCAATTATTCAAATTCATGTATTTAGGATCTAATGGAGCATAATTCAGAAATTGTAGATGCATTTTAGGAATTTTATTTATGAATCTTCCATCCTAGATTGTCAATTCACTATGAATTCATGCTTAAACTAAGAGAAATTTGTTAAATTTGTGTGGATCTTCTATGTAGAAAGCAACAGGATGCTTTTAGCATGTTTCCTGGTTCAATTTGTTTCAATTTTGATACTAACATGTTGAGCTAATGCCTTATTGAGTGATTGTGTATTGATTCTTGCAGGTATAACATTTACACATCATATTTTTGGCGCACACCGTGGGGCTCAAAGTCTCATTTTCATGAATTCTTCTCTTTGTTTTGCAAATTCAATAGAAATCACTACATAATGACGTTTCTGGCAGTTATCTCATCATATATGGTAATATTTCATCATCTCTGTAGGATATTTAATCATTACGAGGGATTCTTTAGTCATGTTTTGACTCTCTTTCAGTGTTTCTAGGAGGTATCAATTCTACCTTTAGTCATTTTTGGAAAATATTTCATTATTTTTGGTAAATTGCATTGCTTTTAATATATTTTAGTGTTTACAGAGTCTTTAGACATCTGCAATAATTCTTTCATCATTTTTGGGAAATAACATCTAGGGTTATTATTTCTTCATTTGGAAATCTGAGAAAAAAAGTACAGTCTACTTTCGAGAAAAATTAAATACTAATCAGCTAAGTTGTTATGTTTTTTGTGATATTATCATTTGAGATAGCCTAAATTTTTTTTTCTATATGCATGCCAAAGAAACCTTGGTGAAAGAAGTGGAGTAAAACATGAGAAACTACTAACGAGTGTGAATGCAAGTTACCTCTACAAAAATTGATCAAACTTTATGCTTGATTAGATATTTTTAGGCACTTAAACCACTCCAACTCATGTTAAAAAGTTTACTCTTTGGGGTTAAATCCTGAGGATTCAGATATCATTTGAGCTTATACTCAACTCATGTCTAATGCAAAGTAGGGCCTAACAGTCCCAATCACATATATGTGACTACTTGTACCAAAACACTCTGTGGGACTATACATCTCACTTGCACTTGTGCGCACATAGAGGATAAAACTGAATGGAGACTTGTACTAGAACCTATGCCATAGAAGCCACCTAGAGCACCTCCAAAAGGTGATAATCTTGGTGTAAGGTGAATATTAATTTCCCCATGATACTCATCATTTTATGCCCTCACTAGAATTTGGAGTCGGGTAATATGACAGCATGACTGGAGCCATTGCATTCTTGGTGATGATCATATTATGATTAGGTTTTGAGTGTGTACCTGAGTCTACAAGAAAATATTTTCATGCTATCCCAATTCTATAGGGAAAGGTGTGTTTGCAGCTATATACCTAATCTAAAAAATTCTAAAAACAAACAAGTCCTATCAAAACAAGACAAAATCAACTTTCTTTGCAAGTGTGTATCCCTAATTGAACATTCAAAAATACTTATAAACACACCTCAAATGTTGGAGACCTTGCAAATTGTTGATTGTCACCTAGACACAGATTCTCATAAATTTTTCCTTTGCACAAAAATGTGGGTCCTAAAACATTGTCTTTGGTCCTTGTCTCATTGTTGGTCCAAATAAAGGTCATGTCTGTACTATTTCTATAAAAAATCAGCTCACTTTTGGAGATTCTAATCTTCTATTTCTAGTTCAAACATCACAACTCCATAACATCAAACCTTGGTTTTTGGAAGATCAATCAAATTTCTCTTTGTTTCAACAACCTAACATTAGTCTTAATTGGTCATATCAACCTTTCTTATTTAGAGATCACTATCAAGGTCAATCTAACCTTCATCAAAATGTCAAACATCTTCTATTCTACATCAACACTTTTCATAAAACTTTAACCAATTGCTAAGCTAGTTTATTCAACATTGAAACTATAGGTGATAGATTGATCATCCTTTCAAGTCAAGCATCTTCCAATCTTACATGGTGTGGAAAAGAAGTGGTTTCTTTGAACAAATTGATTATAGACATATCCTTCAAATGAGAATTGCACTAGAAACACAACCAGATCATGATCAAAATCTGTTCATTTATAGTTAAACTATTGATCCCAAATCTAAAACTAATAATAAAAACATGAGTAAAATTGATAATGAGTGGGATAATCATGCCAATACTGAAAATGAAGAAGATATAACCAAAGAATACATTCAAAAATTCCAACAAGACATAAGGTTTTAAAAATATCATGGACAAAGTCCCAATGGCTAACAAGGAAAAATATTCCATACATCTAGCCTCTATGGGAATCAAATTGCCTCAAGATTTTGATATAGAAAAAATTAAAACACATAAAGAGGAAAATCCTATGGCTACTCTTATCAAACAAGTTGAGGCATTACAAACTCACATAATAGACATGAAGAAGGAAAATGACATTATCCCAAAGAAATATTAAATCAACACACTTTGTCCTATGCCTTTTGACCATAGTCTACACATGCCACCATTTCTACCCAATATGGATATGCCAAAGTATGACAAGAATACAGGAGTTACGGATCCTTAAGATTATATGCAAGAGTTTTATACTCTTAGTATGGATTTCATTCACAAATAGACATACCTGATGAGATTTTTTCCTCATAGCTTGAGTGGTCAAGCAACATAATGGTTTTCCAAACTACCTCATGGAATTGAAAATTTGGAAGAGTTAATAGATCGATTCAAGAAACATTACTCATACAATATTCAACATCCTATCATAATGATAAATCTATGCAATACCAAGTAATGTATTGGACAACTAGTTATATCATTATTGCAAAGATGGATGAAGATATTTGCAAGATATCCTCATTCGATTCCCAAAATGAAAAAGATGGACATTTTTGTAAACAATCTTGTAATAGAAATGAACCACTACCTTTAATTGCAATTTATTCCAACATATGATAAAGTGATTGAGATGAGAATAAAAATCAAAGACACCTTGGTTAGGAAAGGAGAGATTAAAATCTATAAATAATCCAAGGGATCTTATAATACTAATACCAATGGAAACCAAGACAAATAAAAGTATTAGAAAAAAAATCATAATGTTGTCAATGATGGGGTAATAGATACACAAATCTAAAACCAAAACAACCAGCATTCAATCTCTCTACTACTAATCCTCTAAATTATCTTAATACTACATTAATCATGCAAATTTACCAAGAATACAAGCAATCAAATCCATCTTTTACGAATCATCTTAAAGGAGTTTTTACACCTGTTGGAGAGTCTCTTGAATCAACATTGTGCAAGATTATATCTCACAAGGGTATTATACTACTTGAAGCAAGACGATACGAACCACTAGTTAAACCAAAATGGTGGAATGATGCTCATTATTGTGAGTATCATCAAAAAAAGGGACATAGAATGAACGAGTGCATGAAACTCAAGAAATTTCTACAAGACTTAATAGACAATGAGGTCATTACAGTGGATAGACACAAGATGAATGAAGATCATTTGACCTTTAAGAAACCTTTGCCTAATTATAATAAATTAGAATCATCCAATACCAAGGGAATTTGGGTGAATTATGCTTAATCATGTGACAAAACTATCAACATGTTGGAATATTGGGATCGACACCTAAATGTGATAATAATAAAAGACAAACAAAATTCTCAGTCCACTAACATAGTAAAAAGGAGTCAAGCTAAAGTGACATTGAAAGGGTATTCTTCAAAACTGCCTACATCATCAAAACTAACCTCCACCAAACAAGCATTATCATTCTCCTCATCTAATTATAGTTTGGTTGATCAATTACAAAGAACTCTTGCAAAAATATATATTCTTAAATTTCTTAAAATTTCTTCATCACATAAAGATATTTATGAAAAATCTTTGGTTGAAACAAATGTTCCCAATAATCTAGATGTGGATAAATTCAAGCCATGGTTGGACACTTGACAACACCTCACTACCTATCATTCTCAGAGGAATATGACAATGATCTAAGTGACCCATGCAATTTTCATCTCCATTTAGAAGTGCTAATACATAAACATTGTGTGAAATGAGTATTCATAGATGGAGGGGCAGGCTTGAACATCTATACTCTAGGTTTGATCAAAGCATTGGGATTTTTCAGATGAAGATATAGACCCTAAAAATAGGATAACCATTAAAGAATATTATGATGAAGAAAGATCTTTTAAAGGGTTAGTAATGTTTCCTATCAAAGTGGGGCCCATGGAAATAAATGTAGTATTCCAAGTGTTAGATCTTAACCTATCATATAATATTCTCTTGGGAAGACCTTAGATACACAAGATGTAGGTTGTACCTTCAAATTTTCATCAATTCTTAAAATTTCCTTATAATTGAGAAGAGATCACAATCCCAACAGATACAAGTTAATTTCAATCCTATAATAATGTTCGTCAATCAAGCGAAAGGATGGTCCCACATAAAGGAGAAGCTACCAAAGAAACTCATAGAAAGTTCAACAAAAGATATGCTAGGAGACTTTGAAAAGAAACTAAAGTTTCAAGATAATGGTATTTGTGAAAATAAATTAGATCAAAAAATTTCACTAACCACATTACCTCTCTCACCAAGATCAAAAGGAAGTCCCTCATCATCCACAATGTCAGTAAAGCCTAAACCACAAACAATCTACAATGAAACTTTTATAAGAGGAAAATATGTAGAAGAGGAGAATGAAGACAATGAGGTATTGAAATGGATATACAAGGAAATTTATGAATCTCATCAAGACATTCAAGATGTCCAGATCACAACTCAACAATATGGACGTGGTCTTCATCTCATGCAAATAATGGGACATCAAAGACAAGGACCCCTAGGAAAGAATAAAGAAGGTCTTGTCGAGCCAATTCTTACACAAATAAGAGATCCCAAAAATAAAATAGGCATATGGTATAAAGAGGAATAACTGATATCACCCATTCAAGATGGCCCAATTTTTGATGAGGAACATGAAGAATCTGAATAGGAAACATAGATTGTCCTTCTCTTTGATGAAAGATTGTTACATATCCATGAATACAATCCTCAATATCAAGGAGAATTCTACATTCCTTCATTTTTTAGGGATCAAGAAACTAATACTAAGGAAGAAACATTCATAAAATAACCAAATGTTCAAATACTTGAGGAAAACCAAAATGATTTTCAGAGAAATGAGTCTAATGAAGAAGCTCATGAACCAGAAATTCATCTTCCTAACTAGGGGAAACTAGAAACAATTACTCATATTCTAGACTGGCCACATTATACTAACATAGGTTATAAGGAATATGAATGGGACTCATTCTCTAACACAAATATTTATATTTAAATAGATGTGATTCATCAATATGCTCCTCAATGGGAAATAGGAGAAAGTTCTAACACAACTCATAATACAAAATATTTTGTTGAATTTTCTCATGTGGTGATTCACAGTATAATTGATGCTAATACATGAGTCTCATAACAGCAGAAGAGTTTAAAAAAATATGGGAAAACACAAATTCTAACAATATGATAAGAGAAAGAGAAGAGGGACGAAGCTTAGGTGTCCGACCGTTCAAAATTGGTTCACACAATATTGACAATGAATCTAGTGAGAATAGTGAGACTCTTCATGATCTAAACAATCTTTGGGAAAAAAAATTTATAGACCTCATCGATACACTCATAAGATATAAAAACAACTCAATCATGAATCTTGAAACAATTGACAACAATCCTAATGATAACATAAAATTAATGCACCCTCAACTTATCTACTGGACCTTATCTAAACATATGAATATAACCATGTTTTCTAAAGACATTCCATATCTTTTTATCTAAATGTGATAGAATGTGTAAGATATTCCACTATTGAATCTAACACGATGGGGGGGATATCAAATTTTTCCATAGCAAAAGTAAAAATAAAATAAATCAAAGATCTGAGTGTGAAAACTATTCTATGGAAGTCTTAGATCACAAAAAAGGAAAAATAAAGGATGTATCTAAAACTAAAAAACCTCCCTGAGGCACTAGAAAATTGAAATCTTGATATTATCCCAAACCACTCACACAAATGGTCTCTGGTTCTCATAGAACCTACTCAACCAATCAATCTTGGCATAGAAGAGAAGCCACAAATCATACACATTGCTCAATCCTTATCTGTCGCGGAGAAATAAGATTTTACACATTTTTTAAGAGAAAAGAAAATAAATTTTGCATGGCGTTACTCTGATATGCTAGGATTAGGTCCTGATCTAATCATGCATCACTTATTTATGGACCCAGGATTTAAGCTTGTTAAGAAAAAGATTAAAAAAAATGCATCCTCATATTGCACTATTGGTGAAGGCATAATTGGAAAAGCTATTAAAAGAAGGATTTATGAGAGCCATTGCATATGTAGAATGGCTATCCAATATTGTTCCAGTATCAAAAATAGAAAAGTCTATCAGAGTGTGCACATATTTTCATGATGTAAACAAATCATGTCCAAAGGATGATTTCACATTAACAGGAATCGATGTCATTGTGGATCTCAAAGTAGGATACAAGATGTTATCACTAATGGATGGATTCTCAAGTTATAACCAAATTAAGATCGCTCCTGAAGATCAAGACAAAATAGCTTTCACATGTCCATGGGGAACATTTTTCTAGAACATTATGTCATTTGGGCTCAAGAACATGGGAGCAACATATCAACAAGAAATGAGAGAAATTTTTGATGACATGATGCATAAAAAAATGGAAGATTATGTTGATGATACACTAGGGAAATATCACAATAGGAAGGATCATTTCAAATATTTAGGCACAATCCTAGATTAGATGTAATAGTTCAAACTCATATTAAATCTAAAGAAGTGTGCACTTAGGGTAACCTCCCGCAAGCTTATAAGATATATTGTCTTGAATAAGGGAATTAAGATCAATCCAGAAAAGGTAAAAGCAATAATGGAAATTCCACCACCAAAAATATTAGTTAGGTATGGTCATTTCAAGGTAAAATATAGTCAATTTGAAGGTTCATTTCTCAATTGGGTGATAAAGTGAAAGAAATTACCAAGATAATGCACAAAGGTATCACACATAAATGGGATGAAGCATGTGAGAAGTCATTCAATCAACTGAAACAATACCTAGAAAGTCCACCAATCCTAATAGATCCAATTGCAGTAAAGCCATTATTACTATATGTTTCAGAAATAGATACCTCATTGGGGGAACTCTTAGCACAAAATTATGAAAATGGGAGGGAACGCACAAGATATTATATTAGAAAAATACTGGTACAATAACTTAACTGTACACCTATTAAGAAAGATTGTCTTGTGGTTGCATTTGCATCATAGAAATTTAGACACTATATGATGGCACATTCAATCAAATTGGTGGCCAAAATTGATCCTCTGAAATATCTTCTTAACAAAGAAACCTTAAAAAGAATATTGACTAAATGGGTGATGATAATCAGTGAATTTGATATTGAATACATGGGAAGAAAAGCCATTAAAGGATAAATTATTGCAGACCAACTAGTCGGGGCACCATTACTAGGAGGCAATCCTTTAACAGTGGAATTTCTTGATGAATCCATGCTAATAATCATAGAACACACATGGAGGATGTATTTCAATGGCTCCTTTGCACAACAAGGACCAAGAGTAGGAAACACTTTTATTTCCCCACCAGGCTACACAATACCCAAGGCATACAAAATCCTATTTCCATGTACCTACAATATTGTGAAATATGAAGTCTTTGTCAATGGATTAAAAATGGCATTAGAATGGAAGATCTCAAAATTGCATATCTATGGTGATTCACAGCTAATCATAAATTAGATGAACAATGATTATCAAACAAAGGATGAGAAAATAGTACCATACAAAACATGGTAGATTATTTGACATGTTACTTCTTCGGTGTTGCTTCTTTTTTTTGTGGCTCCATTTTATCCTTGTGGGTCAGGTATATTCCTCCATAGGCCCAAACACTTATTCAACAAGTAGAAGAAACAAAATTCAACAAGGTCCTAAAACCTTTTTCACTTTTAGCTCCATAATCTCAGGTGGGTATTACCTATCTTCTACCTTCAATATTCAGTATCATCACAAACAAGAAAGTATGGTGGATGAAATCATAAAGCATGTAAATGGTTACATATTTTATAATGATTGATGAGAACTGCACATTGTAACATACTAGACTAGTGCCCTATCTAATAGGTATGGTGTCACTCTAAATGAAAAGACTCTTAACAGAAACATACATCAAATGTAAAACCTGCAAATGATCTTTGAACTTGACTATGCCTTACATACTCAATTCACACTTCTTGGAAGAAAATGTAATTATCCAATTCATTATAGTTTTTTACTCACAGAAACTACTTTAAGGATTTTTAATTCTCTTTGAAAGAAAGCCTAAACCAATTAGACCCTCTCCCTTATAGAGAAATGGATTAAAATATCCTTAATAAATAACCCAAAGGAATACAAGAAACTGAAACAAAGACATTACTATTAAATAAGATTTCACAAATTACAGGAAGTTACAGACATATTTTATTGCTAAAACATATAAAACATTTAGAATCAGATCCAAAGAGACCAATGATATTCTTAATTAAATATGCAGAGATTACAAGCCTTCTATGGCATAAAATTCCCATCCTTACAAATGACTCAAAAAAACCCTAGTTATACAAATTGGATACCATGAGTTTGGAATTCCTTAGGGAAAAAAGAAACCTAAAACACAACCACCACAAATCGGGAATGAAACCAAAATTAATGCACAATAGACATGGAGGTGACTAGGGTTGCAAAAAATGTGCATATATGATCGTAAACCTAAGTCACCAACAACAAATATTTATGAAGCTACATAGAAAAATCCATTTCTTAGGCACCCTTTGACCACATAAATGCAACCAAAAATATCAGTTTGTTCCATATACATCTCTACTACTTGGAAGAGCACCGACATGGCCAGAAAACCTTCAGCACAGGTTTGAAAATTCAAATTATACTAGCTCTAACAGTCACCATGGAACAAAAAAAACTATCAATGGTCGAGACTGAATCATACCTTCAAGTTTAAAACATAATCATTGATCTTTCCACTAACAGTCATGGGCCCTGATTTGATCTAGACACACATCAACAGGGTGTGATGCCTTGAAGAATATCTTTCATACATCTTTGTATAAGGCATCGCACCAGGTGCCAGATCCTATCAAATCTAATTGTTCCATAACCTATCACTACTCCTTCCCCATGATCACAAGATGCCATGTGTCAATAAATCACAAAGCCTTGACTAGTAACCCCTATGCACTTTCCATTCTAGGCATTGTGCCTACCATCCAATGAAATCAAATCTTCATGACACTTATGTTAACTACAGCCATGACCTGGTCCCGCCAAATTCCACATGTCGCAAAAATCTAAACCCGTGAAGGATAAACATATTTGATCTTCTGATCAAGGAAATATGTCAAACGTTATGTGAAAACAAATTTGACATTCCCTTATTTTTCCTTTAGCCTGAATCCACAATCTGAGATGCAATATGGAAACCAAGTGTGATCCCTCAATTAATAAACACTGATCATCTCTTCTTTAAGGCACTATGACAATCGTAGGATCAAAATAGATAAGCACAACCTTTAACTTTACCTTTAACTCTCCGTTTGGTCCCACCATGGACACATCTCAATCAGGCATAATGCCTTGAAGAATATACATCATGTATATTTTCTTTAAGGGAAAACATCCATTGTCAGATCAAAAAGAAATTATCTAAACCTTAACCTAGCACTAGCTTTGAACATGCTGACGTTATGATCTCAGGAAAGACACATGGCACTCAGGTCTAGTTCCTTGAAAATCAAAATGACCGCATCTTGTGATTAATGGAAAGTTCCAGCCATTGGATTAAAATGAACCTACTCAACATATGTGTCAAATAAAACCCATTGGAATTAGGACTTAGGGAAAAAATAAAACATAGACACCGCTAGAATTTAGGACATAGAAGAAACATGCCCAGTGCATGATAATAAAAAGGCACATGGTTGACAAGAACTTAAGTTGCTCAAAGAGTAACACAATTTTATAAGGGACATGAGAAACTTAAGGTTTTAACCATTATGGAAGAACAAGTAGGGTTTATGAACATGGCTCAAACCTAGCAGGAAAACACAGGAATGAACATCATAGGAACTAAAATTTGCAGTCCTAATGGTGGCTCCAATTGGGGAAGGTTTAATGCAAGTTCAACACTAGAACACCAACACACTTGGATGCAGACCAAAATTCACACCAAAACCCTAAAACTAAAAAACTAGGAATATACACATACATTACACATATGCATGAATACTGAATTATGAGAAAAATGGATTCAGATATTTCCCATGCTCAGGAAGGTCTTGCATTTCACTAGTAGGACTTTGCAAGAAATAAGAATCCTTCCCATGTAGATCATGCACAACAAATGGTCCTAACCATAAGGACTCAAATTTTCCATGTTTTCCTTTTTCTTCTAATCTTGCATTCCATTGGACCACCATGTCATTCACATGAAATTTCCTTTCGAATGCTCTCATGTCAAATAAATACTTGGACTATTGCTATATCTTCTTCTTTTGCACTTGTGCTTCACTTCTGATCCCATCCAACTTTACCAACTACAATAATTTGTTCTGCATTGTCTTTGTCACTTCTATGTCTTCATCTTCGATAAATTTGTAGACCAAGAAGAAATTATTTAATGGTAATTTAGCTTATGTTCCATAAACCATTTCAAAAGGGGTTACAACTATAGCTCTTTTCAATATTATCTTGTCAGCCCACAAAGCCAACTTAATCTTTGAATTCAAGAATTTTTGTTCTTCTCTAATGTCTTTTTGACAATTTTTATAATTCTATTATTACTAGATTCTTCTTTTCCATTCACCTGTGGATGATATGGTGAAGAATATGAAACCACTATACCATATTGGTCACACAACTCCTTGATTTTTTCAGACCTAAAACACATAGAATTATCCATTGCTAGCTTTCTTGGCACACCAAACCTGGTCAAGATGTTCTCTATTAGAAAATCAATGACCACCCTACTAGTTTCCTTCTTGGTTGGTATAGCCTCAACCCATTTTGTTAAATATTTAGTGGTAACAAGGATCCAGCTATGACCCTCACTAGACTTTTGTGAAAATTATCAAATAAAATCAATGCTTGATTGGGCAAAAGGGACCTCAACTAAAATTGGATTCAAAGGCTGAAATTGGATTCAAAGACTGAAATTGGATTCAAAGGCAAAGCCCCTAAATACATCATCTTGTTTTAAAACCTTTAAAAAGCCTCACACTTCTACACAAACTGACGTGTTTCCATGAACAAACAAGGTCAATAGAAACCAGCTCTAATGTATCTTATGTGTAGATGTCTTTGCTAAATAGTGGCCTCCACATACACCACTACACATTTCTTTCAACACCTTCTCAGACTGAGCTTTATCCAAACAAAACAAGAGAACTCCATCTTTATTTTTCCAACATAAATCTCCTTGAATTAACACATATTTTTGAGCCTCAAGTTTGAGATCCCTTCTTTGATTTTCTATCATGTTCTCAAGGTATTTGGTATTCTTTTAAAAAAATACAATATTAGTATACCATGACTGCATCTGAATGCTAGTTTGTATTTCATTTTCTAGCACATTGTTAACCTGGGTAAGCTCCATATTTGTATCTATCATGAGCTTTTCCAACCCAAAGCCTCTAACCAATTAGGTAATCTGGATCTCCAAATCAAATTATTATATTCTATTGATCCACCTGCACCTTTTACCAGTGATCTCATTTTGTGAAATTATATCCTTAACAACAACATGAGGTACATAGGCAATTACCTTGGCACATATTAAATAAGGCCTAAAAGCCTTTGTTTCTTTAACTAAGGCATAAGCTTATTTTTCCATGATTTAATAATTTAATTATGTTTCTTACAGAGACTTGCTTAAAAATTTAATAGGATGTTCAAATCCCTCTTTGTCCTTCTACAATAACACTGCAACAAGATATGGAATGAAGCAAATGAGAAAAGAGAAAATGGAAATTCATATTTAGGAGACTTTAAAATCGACGATTCTTGAATAGAAAACTTTATCTTCTCAAAATCTTGTTGAGATTCTTGATCCAAATCATACTTAACACCTTTCTTTAGTATCTTGGCAATAGGTTTTACAATTTTTGCAAAATTTATAATAAAACTTCTTACAAAATTTATCTTTCCTAACAAATATTGCACCCCTTTGATGTTCTTAGGAGGAGTCAACATACTAATAGCCTCAATTCTCTCTAGATCTATTCTGAATCCTTCTTTGAACACTATTCTCCCTAGAAACTTTCCCTCTAAAGCAAAAGAAGTGTCACTTCTTTAGATTAAGAGATACTCCAAACTTCAAAGCCTTACCTAAGATCTCCTTATTTAAACCCGTATAATTGTGATCTAAGCCTCGATTCATTAACTTAAGTTAAGAAAACCTTCTTTGCAAGTTATCAATCTCAACCATAGCTTCCATGACTTCTTCCTCTTTATCCTTTTCCATTCTTTTGCTTAAAATAATTTGTTCATGTATTTCTCTTCTTAAGGCATCATTATTTCCAAAAATTACATCAGGATTAGGTAATGTAATATCAAAATTTGTATAATATTATAGGTTTATAAGATCTATTTCCCTTTGATTTATAGCTTGTTCATAAGGATCATCTTGTAGAAAAGGGTTATTCCTTGTGTTTTTGGTAGAATTATCCAATTTTGAAACACTTTTATGTCTGAAATCTCTATTATTTTTCTTTTCATTTTTGCTTCTATACAAAACCTGAGTTACAAAATTTTGTTGAGATATATATTCTTGGATAGGAGTATCAAACATGTTGTCAAAGAAGCCCAAACCATTTGATTCAGTACTTATAGAAGACTAATCACTTCCTTTTGGAACATTACCCAAGGGTTGACCTACAACTGAAGCCTTAGGCTTCCAAGAACTTGCACTACTAGATTTTGTCCTTTTTGACCAATTTATTTTATAAGGATTTGGGATCTCACCTTCCAATTGAAATTATGGATGTTCCTTAATATATTCTCTCATGTTTCTCATGTTTTTATATCTTTACTCAACAAGACTTATAGAAAAATTGTGATTTCAATCTGAAACACTAGCCAACCAAATTCAGAGTCGCCACCGCATAAAAATTGGGATATTAAAATATGAGGCTTCACCTTTAATTTTTGCAAATATTAAAGGAAACTATGAAATGAACTTATCTCTTAGTTCCCCAGTAGAGTCACCTTTTCTCTTGGTTCATTTTCTTTCTGGTCCCTTTTATACCCGCAACTCAAGTATATTCCTTTATAGGCCCAAAAAGTGATTCAACAAGGAGAATAAAGAACATTCAAAAAGGTCTTAAAACCTACTACACTTTGAGCTCCACAAACTCAGGTGGGTATTAACTATCTTCTTCCTTCAATATTCAGTATCAACACAAATAGGCAACTATGGTGGATGCAATCATAAAACATGTAAACGGTGATAGATTTTATAAACATTAATGACAACCACACATTATAACATACTAGACCAGTGCCCTATCCAATGGGTATAAATTCACTCTAAATGAAAAGACTCTTAACAAAAACATACATCAAATGTAAAACCTACAAATGATCTCTGAACTTGACTATGCCTTACATACTCAATTCACACTTCTTGGAATAAAATGTAATTATGCAATTCATTACAGTTCTTTACAAATTGAAACTACTTTAAGGATTTTTAATTCTCTCTTAAAGAAACCCTAAACTAGTTAGACCCTCTTCCTTAAAGAGTGATGGATTGAAATTTCCTTAATAACCAACCTAAATGAATACAAGAAACTAAAAAAAAGACATTACTATTCAATAAGATTTCACAATTTAAAGGAATTTACAAACATATTTTATTGCTAAAATATTTAGAATCAGAGCCAAAGAGACCACTGATAGTCTTAATTAAATATTCAAATCTTACAAGCCTTCCATGGCATAAAATTCCCATCCTTACAAATGACTCCAAAAACTAAAGTTATACCAATTGGATACCACAAGTTTGGATCACCTTAGGGAAAAAAGAAATCCTAAAACACAACCAACACAATGCGGGAATCTAACCAACATTAATGCATAATAGACATGAAGGCAAGTAGGGTTGGATAAAATATCTAAATCTGATCATAAACCTTAGTCACCACCAAAAAATATTTATGAATCTACTAGTCATAGAAAACTCTATTTCTTAGGCACCCCACGACCACATAAATGAAACCTAGAAGATCAGGTTGATCCATCTACTTCTTTTCTACTTGAAAGAGCACCACCATAGCTAGAAAACCCTTAGTGTAGGTTTGAAAATTTAAATTTTACTGGCTCTAATGGTCTTCATGGCACAATAAACACTATCAAGAGCCAATACTAAATCATAAGTTCAAGTTTAAAACACATCCATTGATCTTGCCACTAATAGTCATGGTCCTTGATTGAATCTAGACACACATCAATAGGGTACAATGCCTTGAGAATATCTTTCATGCATCTTTTCTATAAGGCATCATGCAAGCTTCCAGATCCTATCAAATATGACTGTTTCTTAACCTATCGCTGCTCTGGACCCATGATCACAAGATTCTATGTGTCAATCAATTGCAAAGCCTCAATCAGTAACCACCATGCACTTTACATTCTAGGCATTGTGCCTACTATCCGATTAAATCCAATTTTTGTGACACTTATCTTTTTTGGAATTATGTTATATTTGTCATCAGTGAAAAAACTTATTCGATTCTATATTATTACCGAGCTCATCACTCAGTTCACAGCTTATACCGAGCATTCAGTAATCACATTGTAAAGCTCAGCAGTTAAACAGTTCATACCGAGCAGAATAGTGGTCACCGAGCATATGAACAGTTCAGCAGTGTTTACTGAGAAGAGCAACATGTACCGAGCAGACAGTAGTCACTGAGCTTCACCGTAACTACTGAGCCATCAGTTGAAGCCAACCAAGAAGTCAGTTACTACCGAGTCACCAGAGGTTACTGAGTGACACCATATCTACCGAGTCACCAACGGCTACCGAGTTCCAAGCTACACTTCGGGACTAGTAAGGATCGAGATTCTACTCTTACCAAGAGCATGACGATGCCGAGTATTGTAGTGGATGCCGAGTATCAGAAGATCACCAAGCCAGCTTGAGGAACCCGAGCTTCTACCGACTCAGTAATATTTTGTTTACTTATGTAAGGCTGACTCAAGAATAAGTTTATCTTATTTTATTTATTTGTATTTGGCCAACATTGTAAATTGTAATTATGGGAACGGTATATATATGTAATGTATTATACCATTTGAAGTCTGAAAATGCGAAGGTAGCGAAATAAGAATAATAAGCAGAGCATTTTCGCAAAGGAGCAGAATAGCCATATCTATCATAGAAGGTGATCAGTATTCAAAGGATCTTATCAGCAATAAAGTTGTAAGTCAAGATCTAGTGTTTCATCCTAATAGTTGAATCAGTTTGTAAATCCTTTAACAAGGTAGACTTAACAGTCTTCTGCAAATCTCCTAACAGAGTGCATACTTCATTGTATGTTTGTAAATCCTCTAACAAGGTGGACCTATCAGTCCTAATTGCTTCTAACAGGGAAGATCATCAGAAGTGATCAATGTAAGCCTTAATTGGCCAACTTTATACTGCAGTACCAAAATTTTTTGGGCACCATCCCCACCCTAGTTTTACTTTCTATTTGGAAGGTTTCTGGGTCACCAAATCTTTGTGTTTATGTGTTATGAATGATTATATTTTCATGCTTGCAGTAGATTAGATGAATGAATGGTCAAAGTATATACATGTGCAGAAATGTTTCAAAGTTTTAAGAGTTACTGATTCACCCCTCCCCTCTCAGTAACTTGGTTAGTCTTGATTATTTCCAACAATTGGTATCAGAGCATTGTGGTTCTCAGAATAAAAGTTTGACAACTTGAGAAAAGATCAAGGACAATGGAGATATTCA
>MU223804.1:191424-205543 GCA_018584345.1 Thuja plicata | reverse complement strand
TCAAGATCTACTGTTTCATCCTAACAGTTGAATCAGTTTGTAAATCCTTTAACAGGGTAGACTTAACAGTCTTTTGCAAATCTCCTAACAGAGTGCATACTTCATTGTATGTTTGTAAATCCTCTAACAAGGTGGACCTATCAGTCCTAATTGCTTCTAACAGGGCAGATCATCAGAAGTGATCAATGTAAGCCTTAACCGGCCAACTTTATACTGCAGTACCAAATTTTTGTGGGCACCATCCCCACCCCAGTTTTACTTTCTATTTGGAAGGTTTCTGGGTCACCAAATCTTTGTGTTTATGTGTTATGAATGATTATATTTTCATGCTTGCAGTAGATTAGATGAATGAATGGTCAAAGTATATACATGTGTAGAAATGTTTCAAATTTTTAAGAGTTACTGATTCACCCCTCCCCTCTCAGTAACTTGGTTAGTATTGATTATTTCCAACAATCTTGACTGCAGTCACAATCTAGTCCTGCCAACTTCCCCACATTGAAAAATTGTAAACGCAGGAAGGATAAATATATTGCATCTTCTGACCAAAGAAACATGTCAATTGTTAGATGAAAATATATATGATGTTCCCTTATTTATCCTTCAGCCCAAACCTGTGATTTGGGATGCTATTTGGAAACCAGGCGTGATCCCTCAATGAATAAACATCGACCATCTCCTATTTAAGGCACTGTAAAAACTGTAGGATCAAAAGAGATAAGCGTAGCCTTTAGCTTTACCTTTAACTCTAGGTTTTGTTCCACTATGGACACATGTCAATCAGGTGCAATACCTTGCAAAATATATATTGTGTATCTTTTCTTTAAGGTAAGATGCCACCATTAGATAAAAAAGAAAGCATTTGAACCTTAACTTGCCACTAGCCTTAAACATGTTGATGTCATGATCTCAGTAAATACACATGGCACTCAGGTGCAATTCCTTGAAAAGAAAAATGATTGTACCTTGAGATTAAGAGAAAGCACCCGCCATTGGATTAAAATAAAGTTTCTCGACAAATGTTTCAAATAAAGTGTGCATAGACTTAGGACTTAGGAATTAGGGAAAAAAATAAAATGTAGACCCTGCTAGAACTTATGACATAGAAGGAATAGGCCCCGCACATGAAAACATAAAGGTACATGCTTAACAAGAACTTAAGTTCCCAAAAAAGTAACATGATTTTGTAAGGGACACAAGAAACTTAAGGGTTTAACCATCATGGAAGAACAAGTAGGGTTTAAGAACATGGCTCAAACCTAGCAGGAGAACATAGGAACAAACACCATAGAAACCAAAATTTTATAGTACTAACAGTCAGCATAAAATTTGAATAGATTCCTCATACATCCAGTCAAGCGATGGATGGAATTGCTAATTTAACATCCTTGATACAGTTATCCGATAATCAAACACATAATGAATTCCTAGTGGAAGAGTTACCTTATCCTTCCTATGAATTCTCAGACTCTATACTAGTGTGCCAACTTGTGAGTTGTGAGTCTCCTCGCTATGAACCAATTCTGGATTACCTTAAGAATAACATGTCTTACCATGACATCCAAAAACCAAAAGTAAAATTTTATGCGCTAAGCCTCCAAACACATGATCATAGCTGAAAATTTGTATCAAAGAGGTTTTGAATGTACTTTACCAAGATGTTTAGAAATTGAATAATCAAATGAAGCCTTAAAAGACATCCAAGAAGGTATTTGTGGATCACATTCAAATGGTCTTATTCTGGCTAATAGACTCTTACAACTAGGATACTATTAGCATACAATGGAGAAATATGTTGTTCATTTCTCAAAATCTTACAAGAAGTGCCAAATTCATGGCAATCTTATTCACCTTCTAGCAAGAGACTTGTTACCTTTTATTACACACTATGCTTTCTAGAAGTGGGATTTTGACTTAATTGGCCAAATATATCCATCCTCTTTAAATGCACATTTTATAAGTCATAATCCCAACAAAAAAATATTTTACAAAATGGTTAGAATTCAGACCTATGATAAAGATCACCAGATAATAGGTCTCTATGTTTATCCTTAACTATATCATCTTTAGATATGGAATTCTTTCATCCATCATCACAGACAATGAAAAATAGTTGAATTATAAAGATGTCACAGAGCTCTGTGAAAATTTTCAGATTACTCAGCACTTCTCTTCCATATATTAACCTCAGGGGAAAGGACAAGAAGAGGCCAGTAATTTTTTTTTTTTAAGTTTCTCATAAGAACAATCAATGATTTTGGAAAATATTGGCATTTCAAATCAATCCAGCTTTGTGGGCCTATCACATGAGTATTAGAACAAAAATGAAAGATACTCCTAATTTTTTGGTCTATGGTATAGAAGTAGTTCCTCCAATGGAAGTGGAAATACCATCCTTAAGAGTATCATTACAAGGGTTGGTCATAGATGATGAATACAAAATCTCAAGTTTGCAAAACCTAAATATACTAGCAAAAAGATGTCAAGATTCTTTTGATCACCTGTTGGGATATGAGAAAAGAAAGGCAAAAGGCTATAATAAGAAATTCAAACCTCATGAGTTTCAAGTAGGCGATCTAGTGCTACATGAAAATCCTCAAAATCAATACCATAGAGAAAATAAAATGTAATTTTGAACCGAATTGGTTAGGACCTTTTATCATAAAAACAATATTTGGATCTGGACCTTATCAATTAGCCACCATAGAACCAAATGAACTTCCTGATCCAATCAATACCAATCGTTTAAAGCGGTTCTATGCCTAGATCATCTTAAGTCAAAGTTGTACAGTGGAAAAAGTCCAGAAAAATCATAAAAAGAAGAAAAAAGATACTGAAAAATGGTTGTCCAAGTGAAAAGCTAGAAAAAAAGCATTTGGGAAACATAAAATAATCAAATATATAAAAAAAAAAAAAAATTAAAAAGAGAAAGAAAAATTTAAAAAAATAAAAATTAAAAAATTGTGCCTTGGTGAAAACTTGGTAAACAGGCTCCTTGGTAGAAAATATAACACTTTCACAAGTCGTGTAAACCTAATAAACATGCACCATTTTTCAGCTACCTTCTCCATTTATCAATACTTTGTTAACTGTGTAGCATGCACTACATATCCTCCTGGCTCGCAAAGAAAATCCTTGTTTCTCGCTAAGATCCATTCCATGGCTTGAAATCAAACCTTATCTTTCATCAAAGGGATAAATGTTTCAACTTGAGGAAATTCATCATTCTCACTTGTATTTTTTAGTACCACCAATCACACAAAGGTATTTTTTTCTATACTACCAACCAAACAAGGGCGTTTTTCACTACCACTGATTATACCACATTTTTAATCAAGAAAAAAAAGTGTTTCTTAACCCTCATCATTTCATCAAGTGATCAAATCATCCAACCTACAAGTCAAAACATAAGTACAAAAATGACTAGTCCTGTGGTATGCTTTCAAGAATTCTGATTCCTGAGTAACTCCATGATGTATTCATACTAGAAAAACAATGAAGAAGTTAGGATATTTTCTCTTTGAATGACTGGTTTTTCATTATTGGTTTTTCTCTTATCATATCTCCTAAGTGCTTCAATGATTCTCTAATGCTAGAAACACAAGGAAAGGGGGCATGATTTTTTCTTTGATTTATTCTTGTGATCTCCATCCGTATTTGAAGTGGTCTATGATGACAAAATTATAGCTACATGAAATTCTCTGGTCCTAAGATCAAAGCAAATATCTACGTTCGACAAGATTGTTATCTTATCAATTTATGATTATCATATCTCTAGAGAAATTCCACAAGTTTCTATATTAGAATATTAAGGAAGGAATATGATATTTTATTTTTTTCTTTTTTCGTGGAATTTATTTTTCCTTGTTTTTTTACACAATTGATGCTTAGAGCATCATGATCTGTCCTATCTTGATGCTTGTATCAAAGTGCAATATTAAAAGTGAACTCATTAGTATTGATATCATCAAGATAAAGAAATTATCCATGAGGGTTGTACTAATTCAAACATCTAACACAAGTAGTATTCATATTATCATGGTCACATCAGTACCAGTGATGATTGTACATACTTGCATCCGAGAAAAGTGATATTCATACTAACATGGTCACTTGAGAATTAGTGTTGGTTGTATCAAAGTGGGTCCGCTAAAGCTCAATGATGAAATAAGCATAACTAAATGACAATCATGGAAGCTTCATTGCATTCTAGGAGGTGCATTTCAGTATAGAAGGGTTTCATTGCATTTTTAGGAAATTGTACTAAGAAGGGTTGATATTGAAATCATTTCAAGGAGGGAAAATATGATTTACATCAATCAAACATTATCATGGTTCAGTCCTTTAATCATTGATACAAAAATAAACACCTACATATCCATTGTATATTCATTTTCACTATCATCAACATATATATTGCGAAAAAAAACAAGTAAACATTTCCATAATTCATTTGCATCCATACATTCATATCATACTACAAACAATACATCCATACATGTGCATACATCTCATAAAAGAAATAAACATTCATATGCTAGAATATCTCATAAAGATCATAACTCATGCATATAAAATCTACATATCATCTCATAATCCTATAAAATATCAATGATAAAGGTGCAATGAGATAAGAAAAAAAAAAAAGAGTATCATCATACACATATGTCATTAAGATTAATAAAGTACATCATATGGCTATCCAAATGGATCTATCAAAATGATATACATAATGCCTCTAAGAGAATGCCAAATGTTGAATAACTAGTACATCATGACTGAATTCCAATGTCAGGTATAGGATGAGCTGATGGAGGTCTTGGTGATCTACTCCATGCTAGACCTACACCTAGTGATTGTGGAGCTACCTATGAAAAAGAAGGTAAATTGGCCATAGCATCTGGAATGGGTGAAAAGTATGCAGCCTGATAGTATGCTTCTTGACTATGCTATGTACCAACATCTCTCTCTCTCTCTCTCTCTCTCTCTCTCTCTCTCTCTCTCTCTGTGTGTGTGTGTGTGTGTGTGCAGTCAAGCATTAAGAGTTGTATCACCAGTACCCTATGTGGGCACACCTATCTATGAAGGACCTATTGGTGGTACATCTCTCTAAGGAGATGGATCCTCTGCACCTATAGGACCACTTTACATACCTCTCTAAAGAGTCATATTCTACATTATTGTTGGTAACACTGACTACAAACCAATTGGAATCTGAGAAGATGATGGTCTCTACAAAGAAGAAGGAATCTGTGGACATGAAACAACATGAGGAACTTGTAAGGAAGATGGAACCTGATCCATGATCCCTACCATGCCCTCTACCCTAATATTACCACTCCACCCTACCCCATTTACCTACAGTTGGAACCCCTCCTCCACCTCCATCATCATCACCATCATCATCATCCCCGGGATCTACCATAGCATGCACTGCCTCAACCAAAGCTGTAAGTTGAGGTAAAGGATGCTTATACAAAATAATATGAATAATATGTAGTTATCCTTATGTAAAAAATATATGGATCATAGTCCCACTACGTAGGTACTAATCTATGATCCTCGTGCAAAACTGTACCATATCTCAACCTCAGACCCCATTGTGGCTCCTCGTCACAAGTCCATGCATATGCCATGAAGATACACCCTGTGACATAGGTTGCACCATCCCAAATTGTCTCAAGACATGTATGACCAAAATATCTCTATGATACATGGGGTACACCCAATAAGAAATATCTTAGTGTACATATGAGGCATCTCTTGGGTATCACTCCTCCAATCCTCACAATCTAAGTATGGGCACCATATCTATATAGTCATATCATCCAAGGCATGATTCCAGAACTCCAAGTCATCCAATTGAGGTTGTTTGATTTCTCCACCATATATGTATACATATGACTCCTCTAACTGATGATCTCTAGAAACTATTAGCCATTTCACTGGGATGTGCTCCCAAGCCTAGATCTACAATAAAACTAATCCAATAGAAAAAGATCTATCATGTCAATAAACCACCTAGTGCATGCCATGCTATAAATGGGAAACAATCCAAGTACCCCAAGCCATCCTTTATGGAGTCTATATTAGACTCTCTAGAAATCTTCACCATCCATTTGAAAAACCCTGTACACTATTATCTGGAACTAAGAATCCTCCAATAAATCTAGCTAGAATAGTAGGAAGTGTTGCGTACTATCTCTCCATCTTCTCTGAGGTTATATGATGCTTTACAATAAAAGGATATTGGAACACTGAGATTATAGAATCTATATAAGCTCAACAAGCTGAGTCATAATATACAAGCTCACCTCTCACGAGAATCTGCACAATGTGATATACATCCTCTCCAATGATAGTAATTATCTCACCGGTAGGAAGATGGAAAGTTTTATGCTCCAAATACCATCTTTCGATAAACGCTATCAATAATCCCCTATTGATCCTATACTTCTAGGCATATCCAATAGGTATCCAATACCATAGTGATAGTTCAATCAATGAACATCATCGAATAAGGTGCCAAATAGAGAGAACACATGAGGGTATGGGCCTCACATGTTCAGGGTCCCTCTATTGACCTACACAGAAGAAAGAGGGGATAAATTAGATACATGGGGAAAACAAAGACACAAACATAGGTATCAGACATAGACACAATTTCATATGGTTTAGTACAGCTAAGTCAAGCCAAACATAAGGTTTTATAAGTCAAAAAGATGGAAATTCATCTCATTTCCCTGAAAATGATGTTTTAGGACCACAAATGTTGTTTTACCAGAAAAAATATTTTACATAGTAGAGACGATGTTTGACATGGGAGATGATGCTTGGTATCCCACAAATTTTGATTTGTTTTGAAAATATTGTTTCACGAGTTGGAAATGACGTTAGGGTTTGTGAAAATGATCAAATACAGGACATGACATTTAAAATACTGTAGATGTTGTTTATTCGATAGGAAATGTCATTTTAGGTTGAAACTGGAAAAAACAAATCATGGACCTGAGACAATGAGAAAATCACTGAAAATGATGATTCATCCCACCAATGCTATTTTACAGACCCTAAACAACACTACTCTTACAACAGATACTAAATTTAAAAAATGAATCATTAATGAAAAAATTAATAGCGGGTTGTCGACTACATACCACAATATGGCAATGTGCAGGATGTCAGTATCGTCAGACAATCTTGAAATGGTGTGTCTCCACTAGGATCGACACCTTCTCTCTCTGAGCTCTTGAAAATTTCACAGTGAATAATGAAAATGAATAGTGATTTTGATTTTTACCCTATTTAATCACAATTTTGAGGTAATTAATTTCAAATTTTAAAACTATCTTTTGCTCCTAAATTACACCTTTTTCACCCAATTCTGACCAAATGAGAAGTAGTTTCTTTGTGGTTCAAACCACTATCATTTCTATTGGGATCAAAATCTCCATTCCAAGATTATCATTCTCATTAAGACATTTATTTCATATCTTCGCCTTGTAATCAATCTATCTCATGTTCATTTTGATTCGAAGGGGGCATAATCAATTTTATCAATCAAGTGTTCATATCACCAAATCTGTTCACTAACTAGGGAATTATCAATTTTGATTCAACTCTGCAATCAATCAAGTTAGAAATAAAATGAAATTCCAAACAACTAGGGGAATGCGCTTCATCAAACATCATATCAAGTTGATAGTCCTAAATCAACAAATCAGCCAATCTTGGAACGACTGATTTCATCGCTTCACATCAAATTACTCTCTCTCATCAGTATTTATGTTTCAAACATTAGTGTTGATATCAATTTCATTGCACCATATCAAATTGGTAGTTTGTTCAGCATAGAATCAAGAGATAATTGACTTCATTAGGACCCATATCAAGTTAGTTATCTTGATCAATTATTAATTATCGATAGTGATCAGTTTCAATGCTTCACATCAACTTGATCATTTGTTCAAATATTTTCCAGAAATCTATTTCATAGCTTTACATTAAACTAATTTTTTGAACAATATTTCTAAATTGGGTCTTGTAAGATATCAACTTCATCACTTCACATCAAAATGAGTATTTGATCAAGATTTGAAGCTTTATAATAGTAATCAATTTCATCGCTTCACATCAAATTGGTTAGGTGTTATTATCCTCAACAATTAAAAATGTAATCAATTTCATCACTTCACATAAAATTGGTTATTTGGGTGTCAATCTATCTTCAAACTTCAGACAAGCTGGGACATCAATTTCATCACTTCACATCAAATTGATCCTTTAGTCTTCACATTTGTTTTTTCAATAATTTCAATCTACCTGGTTCTCCAAGCAATCTGGGATCTCCAACATCTTCAATCTCTTTTCATTTGATCATGTTCAAAATCAATTTCAAAAAAGGAATAGTTTCATCAAGATTTGTATCAAACTATTCGGTCTCTAGTCAACATCATATGTTCTTTGAATCAATGTGTTGATCACACATCAATTCAAAGAGGGTAAAACATAATCACCTAAAAATAGTCAAACATAATCGGAGGCCCTATCTGAAATAAAATGCCCAATGACCTAACCAAGACATCAAATTCAAGGCTAATCATAATTATGTAATTGAACTAGAATGGTTTAATTATATAATTCATCAAAAATCAAACATCAAAGATCACTCAGCAAGAGGCATTTATTCATTAATTAATCCTAGTAATTTAAATAAAATCAAAATAAAAAAGCATATGACTAAGAATATTAATTAAAGTGAATTAATTAATTCAAACATTTATATTCCTCAACTTGACGTCAATGTTAACTCATGGACCAATGAGGAGAAATCACATTTATCACTCAAGGGATTAATCTCAGCCCTTCCTCATGAGCGAATCTCAACAATCAAATTCAAATTTGAATTTCCCTTTTCCCTCTGAGGAAAATCTATAAAATGCAGCCCTTCTAAGCTCATTTCATAGATGAATAGTGCATTAAAGTAGATAACTAATGGAAATTTCATTTTCTATTATAATCTAGCTCATGTTCTTCAATTCAATTTTTTCAAATTCATTCGTTTAGGATCTAATGGAGCACAGTTTGTAGAGATATTGTAGAGGATCATGCTTAAAATGAGAGAAATTTGTTAAATTAATGTGTATCTTCTATGTAGGAAGAAATAGGACACTTTTAGCATGCTATTTAGTTCAATTTGATTCAATTTTTGTACTAACATGTTGATCTAATGTCTTATTCTTATAGGTACAACATTTACACATCACAACTATGCCAAGTTAGGTTGACCTTTTCCTAGGGGACAAATTTTAAGTGGGTTCTAGGGCCTATGTGGGGTTATTTTTCCTAGGTATTTAATTAGGGCCAGCCTAGCATAATATGAGTCCTAATTTTCTATAAAAGGAGACCTCTTCCTTTTATTTTCACATCTATTACATACCCATAATTCAAGAGAAATCTTCAGGCAAGTAAGCAATTGTGCATTCAGGATATCCAAGAAAGAATCCATTTGAAGGCATCCATTATCTAGGATTCAAACCCATCAAGTATTAAAGTGAAAGGAAGCCTTCAATCATTTAAAGTAATCAATCCATCAACTCCACCATGATTTAAGGCATTTCCTTCATAGATATAACTTCTTTCCCCATTGGAGCTCAAGAAAAGGAGTTTACAATCAAGGGAGGAGATCTAAAGTTATCCATCAAGTCTTCTTCTTATCTTTCTTCCTCAATCTAAAATTTTGGAAAAATAAAACATTCAAGGTTTTTGTTTGATGATTTACTATTGGTTTATTTTTGGATTCCAAGCTATTGCAATAACACTTAAAATCATCTCCAAAGAGGCATTGCATCATTGAAGTATAAGATGACTTATATTTTAGATATAGATTAAATTTCATCTTTCCTTATGCAATTTCAATTCAATTTCAAGGATAATTAATATACAGGGAATTTACCAAGAAAATCCCCTTTCCACAATAATTTCCCCTTCTTTCTTGTGTGTAGGAATAAGTGGTGCAACCTCGGATCCAGATTTTCTTAGTTGCAGAACGCGCGACTGATCCTTTAAAGAATTTGTTAGATTTTGAGTTTCTAAGACAAGGATGAAGTTATAGGAAAAGGCCTAATTGAGTCCACATTATCTTGAGGACCTACAAAATTCATAGTCAGGAGATACAGGTCTCAGAGTTGTAGATCCCAAAAATATTCTGGTTCCGACATATTTACGACAACCATTTTTAGACTTGAATTTTTTTCCTCATCTCCTTTCTTTCAAGGTGACTCAATTCTTCTTATTTTCATATTGTGATTAATTTTATGCATCAAATATGATATCATATCTTACCAGAAATAATTTACTTTATCATAAGATAGGTTTCTTTCATACTTTTACATATCATAATGACACTTTATTCATAAGGAATACCCAAATCCCCCTTTCACCAAGATCTTGCATTAGCACTTCATTATTTTTTGGTTGTGAAAATCAAATTTATATGAGGGTGGGTTTATATTCCAATGAAGAATATTATTTTTTGAGTGATATCCATTCTATAATTTATTACCATTTTATATTGTGCACTTTTCTGAACCGACTCATAACATTTTCATTCTAGTTTTGGTGTTAGATTCCTATGCATTTAAATATCTAGATCTTGTTTGTATACATTTATTTTAATATCCTTTTGAATTTGGTTAGATCTTCCTTTTATGTATCTATATTTTATGCATTCTATACATTTAGACCTTGATTTAATGCATTGCATTGGTTCATAGATCCATTGCATTTAATTTTTATTATTACATGTTTTAAAATAATAACAGAACAAAACACAAAAAACATTTCATTTTAGGTATTTTGCATTTATTTTCACTTTCATTATATGAATGGATTTGTTATCATCATTTAATAGTTCAATTTGAAATTTCTTTCAAAAATTTCAAAATATTTCCTTTCATGCATATGATAATTTAGTTCTCAAATTTATTCAGAGTCACACTATTCTCCCTCCCTAAAAAATCCAACCCATGAAAATATTTTAGCACAAAAATAGTATATTAACATTTCTTTAGAGAATCTTCATCCAAAGGATGAGATATTGAAAGATGATATTGATCCTCCTAATAAAATGCATCTCTCTCATGAAGACATTTTGGTGCAAGATACAATTACTTTATTCTACTTTCATTCTCATTCTTTTAGGGATTAACCTCTAGTGACTCATGATGATTCCTCTCCTAAAGTATGCTTTATTCATAAATATTTTCCTACCCTTGATGATTCTCCTATTTGAGATGAACCCTTGAATAAGGGTATTGATTACTCTCTCCCTGATGTAGGAGCATATTGGGTTTCATTGCAATCTTGGATCAACCAAAATAATGTCAGTTTTTAAGTTCTTGGTCACCAGTTGTAGTGTTTACAATCGTGGTCAAGTTATATAGATCCTTGATGATTGCGGTCATATATTTGTGTTCAAGAGATGATTAGGACTATTTTCCTATTATTTTAACTCATTTCGAATTATCATGCTCGAGTTATCCTGGATTCTTTGCTTGTGTTTAGAATGTGTTCTACATATTTCTGAATCGGTCAGTGTTTGGATCTTCAGTTGGACTTCCTTGATTGATGATGCTTACAAATAATTTTACTATGTGCCTATGTTTTTGGTCAATGTGTTTGTATGATCACTCCTTGTGATTTAATTGTTGGTTAAAGATATCTAGATCTAAGGCCAACTAGGTGGTTAGTTGGTAACACATCTTGTTTGTCTTGGAAAATGTAATCTCAAGGCTCACCTGTTTGGTCGCAATGATGTATAAATGTTGGATCTTGGTCCTTCTTCTAGGGGGAAGCTAGAGGAAGTTAGGAGAGTTATTTAGGGCTTGCAGAAGGCTGATTTACAGTCGTAGGCTAGGAATTTAATAAGTAGATTTTCTTTGTAATAAGTCCTTGGCATTAGAGCTCGACATGTTTATTGCTTTTGGAGAACTTTGTAATTGTTTTACTTGTTAATGTAAAGGTTGCATGTATGTTCCATACTCTAGATCTATGTTTTTAATTCTTTAAATATTTGAGTTTATGTTGTGTAACTCCTGCCACAAGGTTGGATTGTTTATTTTCTTGGATCCTCTTAACTTGATTATGTCAGATTGTATCAAAGAAAATTTTTTTTAGTTGCATTGAGTAGATCTTGTCTCTGAAGTGTGTGATTCCTAATTTGGTTTGTTGTGGGATGGAATAATAATGATTTTTCCCACGGTTAAAAAGGATTCATTTTAGATGGCTAGGAGAGGCACTAGAGGTGGAAGAGGTGCAGAACCTAATGTTGTTAAAATGTAGAGATAGAATGCTACCAAATTAGAAGAGGCTGAAACCACCCAGAGGATAGGTTGAAATATTGAATAAATCAATGATGCTGAAGAAGAAATTGAAGAATGGGTTGAAGGAGAATCCTAAGAACAACTTGAATTGAACCAAGGAGAAGAAAGTTTCATTAGATCTCTTGATAGGGTTAATACAAGACCACACTTTAATCCACTAGATTATGATATAGGAATTGATGTAGATGTGTTTTTGGATTAGATCTCTACTATGGACAAATACTTTAATTTTGAAGGTAATAATGAAGAAAAGAAGCTAACGTATGCTTAGACAAAGTTAAGAGGTCATGCTTCACTTTGGTGGGATTATTTGAAGAATGATAGGAGGACTATAGGTAAAGAGAATATCAAACCTTGGAATAGGATTGTGAACAAGATAAAGGAAAATTTATTACCCTCATATTAGTAGGTTAGCTTGATCAGAAGATTGTATAATTTGAGGCAAAAGGATATGAATGTGAAATAATACACCGGAGATTTTACAAGTTGGATATCACATCTAGAGTTAAGGAGGATCAAGTAGATAGAGTTGCAAGATACATCAATGGCTTGAGGATGTCAATACAATAGGAGCTTAGTATGACTAGGATTTGAAATGTGGAATATGCTTACCAGTATTCCCTAAAGAATAAAGATGAGTTAACTAGAAGACAAGAATAAAGGCAACAAGGCAGAGGTGGAATATTCTAGAGAGGTAGAGGTGGTAGATTGGTTGGTAACTCTGATAAAGGGAAGACATAGGAGAATATTGGAATTATGCCAAATATTTGGAGATAATATGTACAATTGTCATGAGTGAATGAATAATTGGTTTTCCTTGATGGAAATGTATTCAAATATCATGGTTATAGTGATCGGTAATAACTGTACATGATCGGTAAAGAAAAGATCAACTATGTACGTTGACTGATGTTCAGGAAGAACAATATTAAAAAGATTGTGGTGGTGGTTGAGTCAAGGGAAGATTAAGATGTTGTTCTTAGAGATAAAATACATATATGGTATGACAAATCTATGATTCTAATCACAACTCATTTGGTTGAGCGGTGATAGAGGTTTAAGTGTCACAGACACTAAGATAGGTAGAACTCTTATGTTCTTGATCAACCAGTCAGGTGATTACAGATCGATGAGTGGTATAGTATCTACGATAATTTCTAATGATATGATAACATGGAATAAATGTCATACATCCAATGTATTGGTATTAACATGATTGATGTATGCATTTAATACATATTTGTGTGTGTGTAAATGGGTACCTGTTAGATGGACACAAACACTTCAATAGATCATTGTTTTAGCAATATGGGGTTAGTAAAAGCATGAAAAACACAATAAAACCCACTAAAGGTGACCTATTGCCTTCTAACCTAGGAAGAGTATGAACACCAATATATCAGCCCTCAGAATATATTGATGGAACAGTGACCAATACAACCTAAATACGAAGGATTTAAGTTAAAATGAGCTAAAATGGCGAAACAAGCATGCAAACTAGCTATGAAAGATGAAATGAAACTAGCAATTAGTATTTGAAATGAAATAGCTTATGATCTAGCACAAAAATAGCAGCATAACAATGCAAAAATGATCCAAGAGGAAGGCTTTATTTGCTCTCAAAACATGCTCCTATTTATAGAAGAAATGGGAGAGAGAGGGGGGGACAAGGTTCATTTATGAGCATGGAGGCCCAATAAATGCACATGTAGGTGCCATAAATGCACATGTAGGTG
>MU223804.1:123965-177064 GCA_018584345.1 Thuja plicata | reverse complement strand
GACATTAAATTGATTCAAAGAATTATGCCAAACAGTAACAGGGTCGTTTGGACATAACTCGAGGGTATGATCACACTTAGGGAAAATAGGGTCCATAGTTGCGACAGACCGAAATTAGGTGGTTACAATATTTAAGGAGTTGCATTGGAGGAGTAAAAGCATGTTTTATTATCTTGGAGATATAAAATTTCATATTTTATTTTAACTTAACGTGGTCATGGTAAATCATTTATTTCATGTCAATATTATCAATTAGACATATGGTGTTTTCTTGGGAAATCAACTTGAAGATCCATCTTAAGGCGGTGCAAGTTGTTTGTTTAAGGGAACTTCTCTTATTAAGAGTTGGTATAGTGAAAAAGAGGATTTTTTATTGAAAATATTTTTGTAATTAGGGTTTTATGATTTCACATTGAAGTTGTGATTAGAGATAAAAGAGAATATATAGAGTACAAAATATAGAGAATTGAAAAGGATTTGATAGGAAATCTGTGTCATTCTACATATCAACAATCTTTTTGTTACCTAATAGTTGTATTAGGTCAAATCCTTTATCAAGGTGAACTCTAACAAGTTATAATTTTTAAATCCTTTAATAGGGTGACTTATTTATTAAGGTTTTAAATCCTCTAGTGAGGTAGATCATAGCTGATCTTATTGTAATCCTAACAATGTACTAATAATTTCTAATAGGGTGAAACCTCAGAAAGGGTATTTGTATCTCCTAACAGGGAAAACTCATTTAATAAAGTTATTATGCTTCTGGGTGTCATCGTCACCACGGTTATTTTCCCTCTAACAAGGGTTTCCGCATGAAATGTTTTATGTTATGTATGTCAAAATTATAGATGCTTGATATTGTTTGATGTTATTTGATTATTTCATTCATATGCTTTGAGGTTAAGAAGTTTCTATTGTAGTTAATCATATTGGTGGATGAATTAGGTCAATACCTATTTGTACTGATTTACCCACCCCTCTAGGTCACAATTTATCAAACAATTGGTATCAGAGCATTGATCCTTTTGGTGATAAGTCTAATAGCTTGAGGAAAAGATCTATATAAGTCAACATGGATAGATACAAGTATGAAAAGAAACTTGAGGATGCAAGCCAAGTTACCTATGAACTGAAGGATAAGCTGAGGCATTCCCTTTCTAAGAGAAGAGAGATTGCTGAGTAGTTGAGAAAAATTGAAGACTACATTGAACATCTGGCTAAAGGGAGTTTATATGAAAAATCTAAGGAAGCACTTGCAGATCTGAAGGATAGAAATAGTAGACTCAAAAGTGAAGTGGAAAATCTAAAAAGAGAGCTTGAAAGTTATTCTGTCAGGATGTTTGAAGAACATGAAAGAAGAAGAGCTACTGATAGTACCAAGAAAATTGTTGAAGATTCCCTATAGGTTAAAGATGAAAACCTAACAAAAAATTTGGAGTAACTACTTAGATTGGAATAGGAAGTTTCTAAAATGAAAGAACACTAACATGATACAGATGAAGATAAAGATAATACTAAAAGAGAGAGTGAATGTATAAGGAAAGAGAATGAAAAGATAAAAGAAGAATTGTAAGCTCTATGGTGCAGGAGCACCCTTGAGAAGCCAGTCAGATTGGTGGTCTCATGTTATTTTGGGTCTGTTAAAATTTTAAAGACCCTCTTGAAGGGCATTGTAATTATATAATGTCATGTGGACCAAGTGTGGTTGAGTTAGTGTTAAATTTGTGATTTCTGTTAGGTCAAAGTAGTTCATTTTGGCTCATTAATGACATTGTACATGATAATGTGGTAAAGTGGTAAGTTGATGTATTTCATGTCTTTAGGGTCCTATGATACCCTAAGAGGTCTAACTAGTGTTAGTTGGGTTAGATTAGTGTCAAAACACTTGGAAATTGCAAATATGTAAAAGATGTCAAAATGTTGGTATACAACATTAGCAACTTTTAAAAGTTGCTGACAACATTTTTTGTTGTTTTGAGGGTTTTGAGGTTTAAGTTTTTTTTGAACCCATCCAAGGAGTTAGACATGTATTTTGAGGGAATATAAGAAAGGAAAACCCTAATTTGCAGAGTTAGAGGTCATTGTATAGATTTTGGGTTTTGGAGCCAAGGGATTTTGAATGATAAACTAGCAGAATTGAAGGATTTGGTTGTTTCCTTGTTGTGCATGGATTAGATTGAGGACTGCAATCTTTTAATTCCATTTTTGGGCATGTTTTAAAGTGTTTTTAGTAGTTATTTTGTTCTGTAATTAATTTCTTTTCGGTTTGTAAAACTAGTTTGTTTTAGACAGTTTGCTGTCCAGTTCTGATAGAGAGGAAAAGATGTGGACCTAACTCCATTTCCCACCATTGGTTCTATAAATCCACTTGGGAATAAATACTAGGTCCATGGAGCTTTAATAATCTGGAAGGAGGATCTCTGGAAGTGCATGCAATGATTTTTAAGGTCTTACCCTAGGCGAGCTGAGTGAGAAGCCAGGCTAGGAAGAGCAAGTAGAAGTTAGTGTAAAATTGCAGGAGGTTGTTGTCATGAGCCAAGAAGGCCATGGATGTAATGCATGATGTTTTTTAGGTACTCAAGAATGAGGAGGATTTCACAAGAATTCATCTTACCAATTTTTTAAGCCAAAGACCCAAGACTGGTCTAAAAACAAGGGAGAAGCCCTATTTCAGAAATAGGGTGTACGGATAGAGTTGGCCCCTGAAACCTAGAAACTCTTGGTGGGATTTTTCCTTAAATGTGAACTTACAAAACATATTTTGGGGTCCTTGGAGGAATTTTAGCTGTATTAGATATTTCCTAGATTTAAGGAGGCCTAATTGTCAAAAAGGCTACAAGGCCTAAATCTTAGGAATCTAGAGCTTGATTGGTATGTGAATCTCCTTGGAAAGTTGAGACTCTATCTTGAGGTCAAGAATGGAGTGTAATGAAGCCCTTGACCTCCTTCAATTCAACTCAGTGGTTAGGGCTTGGAAGGTGTAAATGTGAAGAGTTCTTGTAGAGAACAAAGTGTTGAAACCTGACAAGATAGGTAGATTCTTGGTAGAGGGAAGAAGTGTATCTTTCCAAGTGTTAGAGGGTGGATTGAAGAAACCCTAAGAGGTCCTAGGAGTGAATTAATAATATTTTAAGAAAACTCAAGGAGGTATCAAAGTTAATCCCTATTAGAGTGGTATTAGAGCATCTAGCTAAAGCGATTTTATCTGAAGAATCTAAGGAAGCACTTGCAGATCTGATGGATAGAAATAGTGGACTCAAAAGTGAAGTGGAAAATCTAAAAAGAGATCTTGAAAGTTAGTCTGTCAGGATGTTTGAAGAACATGAAAGAAGAAGAGATACTGATAGTGCCAATAAAATTATTGAAGATTCCCTATAGGTTAAAGATGAAAACCTAACAAAAAATTTGGAGCAACTACTTAGATTGGAACAAGAAGTTTCTACATTGAAAGAACACTAACATGATATAGATGAAGATAAAGATAATACTAAAAGAGAGAGTGAATTGATAAGGAAAGAGAATGAAAAGATAAAAGAAGAATTGTAATCTATATGGTGCAGGAGCACCCTTTAGAAGCCAATCAGATTGGTGGTCTCATGTTATTTTGGGTGTGTGAAAGTTTTAAATACCCTCTTGAAGGGAATTGTAATTATATAAGGTCATGTGGACCAAGTGTGGTTGAGTTAGTGTTAAATTTGTGCTTTCTGTTAGGTCAAAGTAGTTCATTTTGGCTCATTAATGACATTATACTTGATAATGTGGTCAAGTGGCAAGTTGATGTATTTCATGTCTTTAGGATCCTATGATACCCTAAGAGGTCTAACTAGGGTTAGTTGGGTCAGATTAGTGTCAAAACACTTGGAAATTGCAAATATGTAAAAGATGTCAAAATGTTGCTATGCAACATTAGCAACTTTTAAAAGTTGCTGACAAATTTTTTTGTTGTTTTGAGGGTTTCAAGGTTTAATGTGTTTTTGAACCAATCCAAGTATTTATACATGTATTTTGAGGGAATATAAGGAAGGAAAACCCTAGTTTGCAGAGTTAGAGGTCATTGTACGGATTTTGGGTTTTGGAGCCAAGGGCTTTTCAATGACTGAGTAGCAGAATTGAAGGATTTGGTTGTTTCCTTGTTGTGCATGGATTATATTGAGGAATGTGATATTTTAATGCCATTGTTGGGCATGTTGTAAAGTTTTTTTAGTAGTTAGTTTGTTCTGTAATTACTTTCTTTTTGGTTTGTAAAATTAGTTTGTTTTAGATAGTTTGTTGTGCAGTTCTGACAGAGAGGCAAAGATGTGGACCTAACCCCATTTCCCACCGTTGGTTCTATACAGCCACTTGGGAATGGAGAATAGGTCCATGGAGCTTCAAGAATCTGAAAGGAGGATCTCTAGAAGTACAGGCAATGATTTTTAAGGTCTTGCCCTAGGCGAGCTGAGTGAGAAGCCCAGCTAGGAAGACCAAGTAGAAGTTAGTGTAAAATTGCAGGAGCTTGTTGTCATGAGCTAAGAAGGCCATGGAGGTAATGTATGATGTTGTGTAGGTACACAAGAACAAGGAGGACTGCCCAAGAATTCATCTTACCAAGTTTTGAAGCCAATGACCCAAGACTAGTCTAAAAACAAGGAAGAAGCCATATTTCAGAAACAGGGTGTATAGACAGAGTTGGACCCTAAAACATAGAAAATATTTGTGGGTTTTTTCCTTACACGTGAATTGCCAAAACATATTTTGGGGTCCTTTGAGGATTTTTAGCTGTATTAGATATTTCCTATATTTAAGGAGGCCTAATTGTCAAAAAGGCTACAAGGCCTAAATCTTAGGAATCTAGAGCTTGATTGGTAAGTGAATATCCTTGGAAAGTTGAGACCCCATCTTGGAGTCAAGAATGGAATGTAATGAATCCCTTGACCTCCTTGAATTCAACTCAATGGTTAGGTCTTGGAAGGTGTAAATGTGAAGAGTTCTTGTAGAGAATAAAGTGTTGAAACCTGACAAGATAGGTAGATTCTTGGTAGAGGGAAGAAGTGTATCTTTCCAAGTGTTAGAGGGTGGATTGAGGAAGCCCTAAGAGGTCCTAGGAGTGATCTAAGAATATTTTAAGAAAACTTAAGGAGGTATCCAAGTTACTCCCTATCACTCTAAATGATTTACTGGATAAATCCTGGAATATTCCTATTAAGCTCGATCTAGGACTTGGAAGACAGAGGATCAATGGAAAAAAATAAGCTGTAGGTTTTACAAAATTTGAAGCTAGTGAATCTTTTGGCACCAAGGACATCAATGATGAAATAAAATAAACACCCAAGGTGGACAAAAATAATGGAAAGAGAAGGTATAAACCAGTATGTTTCAATTTTCATAAGGTAGGTCATACTACTAATATATGTATGTTTAAACTAATTGATCCAAATGTCAGACCTAGAGATTCTACTGCTAGATCCTAAAACTCTTATGCTAAAACTAATAATGAAAATGCTAGATCTAATACATTTCATGTATTTTTATAAAACTACAATAAGTTTGGGCAGAGAGCTAATGAGTGTAGGATGAGGAAAAACAACGAGTGGTCATATGACTACAATAGTCAGAGACTTATCAATCAAGGTAACCGGTCAGACGTTACTTGTTCTAAATATCACAACTATGGACACATGGCTATGAATTTTTGGTTGAGTTCATTTAGAGACAATTCATGTCCCTAGAATCTAACAAGCATGGCTTTTTATGTCTATAATAAGGTTGGTCATCTTGCTAGGTCATGTAGAGAAAGAAAGTATACTAGAGGTCAACCAGTAAATAGTGATGAAAATTCCAAAGGTAAAGAAACTATCAATGCTGATGAAATCAGGAATAATAGGAAGAAGACATTGGTGAGGAAAGGAGAATTGAATTTCTCAAAATTAACAGAGAACTCTACAAGTCTGGGAAATGTGGAGAATCCATCTGTAAACTAAGATCATTATTTGCTTGGGTAGAGCACCTAAATTCAAATCATTTACCAAACCCCTTACTTCATGAGAGGTAAGTTTCATGTGAATTATAAGATGCCTAATTTTTAATTAATGATGGTTAGTGAAGATAACAGTGTTTCTGTGTATATATTGAGTGTTATGTTTTAACCATTGTTGTTAGTGGAAAGTATGATTTGACCGTTATGTCAAATGAATACATTCTAAAATGTTATATATATGATAGAGTAGAATCATTTATGACTTTGAATTCTCTTAAAGTTTACTGGAGAACATTTGGTTACATTCCATAGAGATAACTATTTGTGTTTGTGGACTAGGATTTCGTGCAAGAGACTCTAATCGCTAGAGTCAAGGTTATTGCTTGAACTAAAAATATACTGAAAAGAATCATTGAGGCTGATGATTAATTGTTAACATCATGGATACCCTAGTTCTGGTCAACATCACTAGTGAGCCAAGACTCATATTCAAGTTAAATGCGATGAAGGAAAACAAAAATGATCCAATGGGTTCCCTATCTTTGATAACTTATGGTGTATTGTGAACTAAAGATATTCATTCATTCATTCATTTAAAATTAGAAGAACTAGGAATTGATTACATCTACAATGAATTTATTAAGTTGAGAAATGGTGTGAAGGTAAAAGACAAGGACATGTATCTAGTTCCAAAAGGTTTTACTTATGTTGCTGAGATACCTGATGAATTTCATCCAGCATGGATCAGATATGTTTTGATAATAGTACATGATCAATTTATTCGGATATATAAGCCTCTCAAGATTTCAAAAGAGTTAATAAAACATGGATATCCACAGAGTTGTTGGATTTTGTGCAACTGGTGAACCACCTACTCTACCAACTATTGTTGCAAATCTGGTTTCTCATCTAACCAAATCTAGAGAGGATCAGTATAGCCATGACTATCAAGGATATAACTGACAAGGAAGTGAGATTCACTTCAATGGTTATAGGATAAAGAGTATATAAATCTACTCAATCAAATAGTGTACTTGGTGGAGCTATTCATGATGCATAAAAAATGGTGAAGGAAGATGCAAAATATGATCTTTGTGAGATGTTGAGGAGTCCATTCATTGTGAACATAGAGAAGATGAAGAAAGATAAGAAGTAGTCATTCAAATATGGACCACTCCAGGTATGTATGTTCTTTTACTTGCAGAATCATTTTCCTGAAATACGTTCTATTACATGGTCAAATGATAGACTGGTAGTAATGCCAATTAAATGATGCATAAGGACTATAGGAAACAATTTTGATTTAGTTATGTGGGGTCACTTTAAATATTTCCAAAGTAAAATGTACCTAAGAGAGAGAATCGCAACCAGTATTATTGAGAAGTATAAAGATGATATCTATTTTCTAGTAGATATAGATACTTGCGTGTTGCAAGGAGTAAAACCTAGAACAAGTAGGATACCTACCATGGGTTATGAAGTTGATGGTGATCTAGTCACTATTCATGTTTATGTTCTATTATCCAAACCAATTGATACTTCATCACCTAGGTTTGGAACTTATGAAGAGCCCTCATTAAAAATCCACAATGAATTGAGAGCACCAGTAATCCAAAGAAAGATTAGAAAACAAGTTGAAAATTATTCCAAAATGAGTGGCATTACACCAAAAATTATGACAAGACTAAGAAAGAAAATTGAAAGTGATGAAGCAGGCACATCTGTTGAATGACCTAAGGATACTAGAATTGATGTAGAAGAGGTTATACCTCAGATAGTTACAAGGAGTTCAGTACTGAAACAATATACATCCACTTCAACTACTTCTATTAAGGATAAGCCTAAGAAAAATATACCACAAACTATTCAGAGAACTTACAAAAGGAATAAATAAATGAAATCATGCTATAATGAGTCAAAAAGTATGAAGGAAGCTAAATAAAAGGCTGAAGTAGCAAAAAGTATGATGGAAGCTAAATAAAAGGCTGAAGTAGAAAATGGTCGGAACTGAATGTGGGAAAAAGTCTACTACTGTACAAACTAGTAAAATTGACAATTCTATCATTCTTGAGAACATTGTTAAATATATCAAATAACATGGAAATATGATAGAAGTATGGACTCACTTTGACTAGCTTGACAGTGAAGAGAAAAAGAGGATTGAAGATGTAGTTGTACAAAGTTTAAACTTTTTGAAATTCACCTAGTAAACTTTACAAATTTATACCTAAAGAACTATTTAATGCAATCAACAAAAGATGGAGAGAAGCTCTAAAGATTGATAGAGTAATGATGGAATAAGAACTTACACTTTTGCAACCTAAAAAATCTACCAAATAGATAAAGTTTAAAGTTGAAGTGATGAGAGGAGAATATAAGACAAAGAATGGAATTACAATAATTCTCATTGGAGATAATCAATCGATAAGAAATGAGACAGTGGATTTATTGACAAAGTTTGTCAAGTCTGAGATTGTTGCTAAACTCAAATCAGTTGAAGAGACAAGGAAAATACAAGAGAGTGAAACTAAAGAGATTAAAGAAGTCATAGATAATTCTATATCTGATATTATAGAATAGATTTATGAGAAAGAGACAATTCATAAGGAGGATGATGATATACTTTCAATAAAGAGAAAACTAGATCTAACCAATGAAGGTAGAAAAGTAAAGAAGAGAAAAAAAATCGCACAACTAGTTCAGAAGAAGATGAAGAAGAATATAAATAATAAGAGATGCATACAACTTTTGATATTACTCAGATGAGCCCCAAAGAGATATTGAAAAATTCAAATACACTTAGAGAGAAAGATGAAAGGAACAAGTTGAGAGAAAAAAAAGACGGATATAATAATTAAAGGAGCCATAAACTAAATCAATAATTTATCACCTAATTTGAGATATAGAAAACAAGATAATCCAGTTGATCAATTAGGTATGTTGGTCAAGGTTGTTTCTAATCAAGTACCTAACTTAGATTGCACCTATGGAGTTAGTAATGAAAGACTGTGAGAGACAACGAGATGACAAGTTGAAATAGACCATAATAGTGGAAAAAGACTCACTTGAAATTCTAGTGAATAAAATGAAAGAAAATATATGGGAGAATGGAAATATGTTTGTAAAATACCTTAGGTTACATCCTTTACACAAGATCTAGAGAAGAAGAGAGAGGAAGCCCAACATGAACTTGATGATTTAATTACAAAATTTGATCCTCTAATAGGTTCAGTTTCAACATACACTTCTAAGGTGAAGTTAATTTAAAACAACATGAAGATGTTGCAAGCTAAGAAAGATAACAAAATATTATCAATTATGGAGTTGTAAGCCTATCTAGCTCCTGCTATGGATCTCATGCAATAACATGTGAAAAATGCAGAGACAATACTAATTCAAGAAGAGGTGAACACATTGAATGATATGAAAGGAACAACAATGGTTATATATGGGTAGATCTTATCTATGGAACACTTATAAAAGTCTTGGAACACATCACTTGATTCAACAAAGATCAACTTCCAAGACACTTCTGACCGAATTTAATTCTGGTAAGTACTTATAATCCTTTGTCATTGTTCATAAAAAGGGGGAGAATGATGTGTAATGTAATGTATGAAATAATGATGTAATGTTGTATGATATAAATATAGCATGCATAATGTAAGGGGGGAGTATGCTTTGAGATTATTTTTAGATGTTTTTTCCATCAATGCCAAAGGGGGAAATTATTGGCATTATGCTAAATATTTAGAGATTGTATGTAGAGAAGTCATGAGTGGATGCATAATTGACTTTCCTTACTAGTCATGTATTAATATATCATGGTTAGAGTGATCAAAAAATACTCCACATGATCGGTAAAGAAAAGAACAACTATGTATGTTGACTAATGTTTAGGAAGAACAATATTCAATATACTATGGTAGCAGTTGAGTCAAGGAAAGATTCAGATGTTGCACTCAGAGATACAATTTGTATATTTTATGAGGAATCTATGTTTCCAATCATAACTCATTTGATTGAGTGGTGATAGAGGTTTCAGTATCACAATCACTAAGATAGGTAGAACTCCTATGTTCCTAATAAACTAGTCAAGTGATTATAGATTGGTGAGTGGTAAATCATATGCGATAATTTATAATGATATGATAATGTGGAATAAAGGTTATACATCCAATGTATTGGTATTTACATGATCAATGTAAGAAGTTAAGAAATATTTAATGAGTTGCATTGGAGGAATAAAATAATTTTTTATTTTCTTGGAGATATAAACTTGTAGATCTTATTTTATCCTAAAGTGGTCATGGTAAATCATTTATTTCATCAAGATTATGATTTAGACACATGGTTCTATCATGGGAGATGAATTTGAAGATCAATCTTAAGGCGGTGCAAGTTGTTTATTGAAGGGAACTTCTCTTTTTAACAATTGGTGTGGTATAAAATAGGACTTGGTGTTGAAAAACTTTTGGTAATTAGGGTTTAATGTTTTATATTGAAGTTTCAATCAGAGAGAAGAGAGTATATATAGAGTATAGAATATAGAGAACTGAAAAGGATTTGATAGGAAATCAGTGGCATTTTACAGATCAAAAATCTTGTGGTTACCTAATAGTTGCAGTAGGTCAAATCATCTAACAAGATGAACTCTAACGGGTTCTCATTTGTAAATCCTTCAACAAAGTGACTTATTTATTGAAGTTTTAAATCCTCTAGCAAGGTAGATCATATTTGATCTTATTGTACTCATAACAATGTACTGATCACTTCTAATAGGGTGAACCCTCAGAAAGGGTATTTGTAGCTCCTACCAAGGAAAACTCATTTACTGCAATTATTGGGCTTGTGGGTGTCATCCTCACTATGGTTTTTTTCCCTCTAACACAATTTATTCAATACAGAAGACTCCTAAAAGGAGTTCTTACAAAGGTGGATAAAGGAATGAAGGATACCAAAGAGATGATAATAGGGTGTTTAAGGGAACTGATTTCAAGTGTGGTGGAGAATGTCATAGTGCATTTGAATGAAAACAAGGTGGATCTGAAAAGTGGTTTGAAGGAAGTAGAAGGAAAAATATTATGTAAGAAGAGGTCCATATTATAAATCGATTAACAATAATCATCATGAAAATGGAGAAATATTGATCATGAGGAGAACCTTGTACCATGATGAAAATATGGAGAATTCTTTGCAAAGAAAGAAGCTATTCTGAACTAGATTTGTTGCTAGTAGTAAGGTATGTAAAGATATTGTTGATGGTGGTAGTTCTGAGAATTTGGAATTTGAGGAAATGGTATACAAGTTGCAGTTGTTGAGATTGAAGCATCCCAAACCCTATGAAATTGCATAGATAAAATATGATCACAAGGTGTTTGTAAGTGAACAATGTTGGGTTAAGATGAAAATAGGGAAATATCATGATGAAGTATTGTGTGATATAGTGCATATGGATGTATGCCATGTTTTCTTGGGTAGACCTTGGAAGTATGATAGACAAACTATACATAATGGAAGAATAAATATATATACTTTTGTGGCTAATGGTAGGAAATAAATATTTTTTCCTTCAGAGGAACCTTTTAAAGGGGAATTTCATACCAATGCTAGAATTTGCATAGTTGATGGAAGGAAATTATGGGAAGGTACGATACATGAGAATATTTATTTTTTTATTATTCCAAAGAAGACTGTAGATATATATCTAAGAGTTGAATACCCTAAAGAGATTAAGCACATGTTGGATGAGTATGTAGATGTAATTTGAGATAATGTATCTAATGGTTTGCCAATGGTTAGGAGTATTAGTTATTGCATGGATCTAATCCTTGGAGATAGTTTTCCTATTAACAAAGCTCTTTGGGTGAAACTAGCAAAGAATGATGAATTGAATAGACAAGTACATGAGTTGTTGAAGAAAGAATTAATCATACAAAGATTGATTCCTTATGCACTACCTGCATTATTGGCACCTAAGAAGGATGGACAGTGGAGGATGTGTACAAATTATAGAGCAATAAAAAAGATTACTATTAAGTACCAGTTTCCTTTACCTAGGACGGATGACATAATGGATTGCTTGAGTGGAGCTAAGTATTTCACAAAGATTGATTTGAAGAGTGGTTATTATCATATCAAAATAAGATAATATGATGAATGGAAGACTGCCTTTAAGACTACGAAAGGTTTGTATGAGTGGTTGGTAATGTTGTTTGGTTTGTCTAATGCACCAAGAAGTTTTATGAGGCCGATGAATGAATTTTTGAAGGAATTTTTTGGTAAATTTGTCATATTTTATTCTGATGACAATATGATTTTCAGTAAGACAAAAGAGGAACACTTGTTGCATGTAAGAAAAGTATTGTAGAGGTTAAGAGAGAACAAGTTGCTGATAAATTTGAAGAAGTGTACTTCAATGAAGAATGAGCTTGTATACCTTGGATTTTTAATGCCGCTAAAGGTTTGAAGATGGATCCCGAGAAGGTTAGAGAAAATGTTGAGTGGCATGAACTTGAAAGTGTTAGTGAGGTAAGATCATTTCATTACTTGGCAAGTTTTTATAGGAAGTATATTAGGAATTTTAGTTCTATTTGCAATGCTATGACTAAGAAAATGAGGGGACAAAAGAAGGAATTAAAATAGACACATGGAGGAAAAAGAAGCTTTGAATTTTTGAAGAAAAAAGTAACTAAAAAATTTTTGTTAGCACTACCAAATTTAGTAAGGTATTTTAAGTAGATTATATTGCTAGTGGGAGTGCAATAAGAGAAATACTGAGTCAAGAAGGTAGACCGGTTGCTTACTTTAGAGAAAGTTGAATTAATCAAGAAGGAATTATTTTTTTAATGATAAAAAATTTAATGCTATTGTTTAAGCTTTGAAGAAGTGTAGACATTAATTATTTCCTAAGGAGTTTGTGTTGTATACTCATCATCGGGCTTTACTGTAAATTCATAGTCAGAGTAAGTTGAATAAGAGACATATGAGATGGGTTGAATTCTTACATAGTTACTCATTTGTGTTGAAGCATAGGAGTGTTAAGTCTAACAAATTTGTTGATGCTTTGAGGAGAAGAAGGAATCTTATGACATAGATGAAAGTGATAGTGCTTGGATTTGATGAATTGAAGACTTTGTATAAGGATGATCTAGATTTTTCTAAACCTTGGAAAACTTGTAAGGAAATTTTGGTTACTGATAGGTGTTCTTTGTTGGATTATTTCTTATGGGATGTATGTTTTTGAAAGGAGTTTAGTTGTGTATACCAAGAAGATCTATGAGGGAAATTTATATTAAGGAGAAACATTATGAAGTATGAGCTAGACACTTTTAAATCGATAAGACAATGAAAGTTATCAAGGAGCATTATTACTAGTCATAGATTCATAAGGATGTTAGGAATTCCTTTTAGAAGTGTAGGATTTGTCAAGTTTTTAAATGGAATAGTTAGAATACTAGATTGTATACAACATTGCCTATGCCAAATAAGCCTTGGGAGGAGATTAGCATGGATTTTGTGTTTGGTTTTCCAAAAAATCAATGAGGTAATGATTCGGTGTTTGTAGTGTTTGATAGGTTTTCAAAGATGGCTCGTTTCATTCCTTTTAAAAAGACATCATATGCAGTACATATAGCTGATTTGTTTTTCAAGGACATTATTAGATTGCATGGATCACATAAGAGAATTGTTTTAGATAGGGATAATAAGTTTCTTGGCGATTTTTGTAGGACATTTGGAGGAAACTTAACAAAAAATTGAGGTTTACTTATACATTTCACAATAGGCTGATGGACAGACTTAAGTTGTTAATAGGAGCTTGGGTAATCTACTGAGATTCTTGGTTTGTGAGAAGATAGGTAATTGGGATTTGGTTTTGGAACAAGTGGATTTTTCTTATAATAATTCAGTGAATATGAGTACTATAAGAACACCTTTCAAAGAAAAAAGCATTGATTTGTTGAAGAAAAAAGTAACTAAAAAATGTGCGTTAGCACTACCAGGTTTTAGCAAGGTATTTCAAGTAGATTATGTTGCTAGTGGCAGTGCAATCAAAGTAGTACTGAGTCAAGAGGGTAGACTGGTTGCTTACTTTAGAGAAAAGTTGAATGATATAAGGATGAAGTATTTTGTTTATGATCAAGAATTTTGTGCTATTGTTTAAGCTTTGAAGAAGTGTAGAAATTAATTATTTCCTAAAGAGTTTGTGTTGTATATTGATCATCAGACTTTACAGTAAATTCATTGTCAGAGTAAGTTGAACCAAAGACATATGAGATGGGTTTAATTATTACATAGTTACTTATTTGTGTTGAAGCATAGGAGTTTTAAGTCTAATAAAGTTGTTGATTCTTTGAGTAGAAGAAGGAATCTTATGACATAGATGAAAGTGATAGTGCTTGGATTTGATGAATTGAAGACTTTGTATAAGGATGATCTAGATTTTTCTAAACCTTGGAAAACTTGTAAGGAACCTTTTGTTACTGATAGGTGTTCTTTGTTGGATTATTTCTTATAGGATGTATTTTTTTTAAAGGAGTTTAGTTTTGTATACTAAGAAGATCTATGAGGGAAATGTTTATTTAGGAGAAACATTGTGAAGTATGAGATAGACACTTTGGAATTGATAAGATAATGAAACTTATCAAGGAGCATTATTATTGGTCATAGATTCATAAGGATGTTATGAATTACTTTTAGAAGTGAAGGATTTGTCAAGTTTTTAAAGGGAATAGTCAGAATACTAGATTGTATACAACATTGCCTATACCAGAGAATCCTTGGGAGGAGATTAGCATGGATTTTGTGCTTGGTTTTCCAAAGAATCAATGAGGTAATGATTCAGTGTTTGTAGTATTTGATAGGTTTTCAAAGATGGCTCATTTAATTCCTTGTAAAAACACATCATATGCAATACATATAGCTGATTTTGTTTTCAAGGACATTGTTAGATTGCATGGGTCACATAAGAGAATCGTTTCAGATAGGGATAATAAGTTTCTTGGCTATTTTTGCAAGGCACTTTGGAGGAAATATAACACAAAATTGAAGTTTAGTTCTACATTTCACAATAGATAGATGGACATAATTAAGTTGTTAATTGGAGCTTGGGTAATCGACTGAGATGCTTGGTTTGTGAGAAGATAGTTAATTGGGATTTGGTTTTGGAACAAATGGAATTTTCTTATAATAATTTAGTGAATATGAGCACTGTGAGAACACTGTTCGAGATTGTTTATGGTTTACACCCTAAAGGATTTGCAGAGTTGAGGGATATCAGTGTTGAAGAAACAACATAAATGTTTAGTGATCATATGAACGATTTTCATGATACAGTTAATAAATATTTGGAAGGCATAAATGATAAGTATAAGGAGACATCCTATAGGAAGAGGAAACATAAGGAGTTTGAATTTTTTGATGAAGTGATGGTTTTCTTAATAAAATGTAGTTTTCAAGTTGGTACCTATAGTAAGTTGAAGATGTAGAAGTTTGGACCTTGTAGGATCTTGAGAAAGTTTGATTGGGGGAATGCTTATGAAGTTGAGTTACCAAAGGACAAGGAAATATCAAGTATATTCAACATAGAAAACTTGTATGAATATAATGAATTAGATAGTTTTGAAGAGATGGATCAGAGAGTGAATTACATCCTAAGAAGAAGAAGGAAGAGGTTGAATAGAGCTTGGATACTATAATTGGTCGAAGCACTAGAGGAAAGCAGTATGACAAATACCCTCTTAAGTGGAAGAACAAATTAGTTGATGATTCTTCACAAATTTATCAAGTGGAGTTAAACTGATTAGGTTTTCCTTCATCATAGAAACGTGGGCTCACTTTTTGTATAACCCCCATGTGTCTGATGCAAGAGGATCTTAGGTTTCACTACAATCTTGCATCACCCAATAATATTTGATTTTTTTTCTATTCCTTATCACCGGTTTTAGTGTTTCCTAAATTGTGGTCGATTTATATAGATCCTTGGCATTTGTGGTTGTAGATTTGTTTTCAAGAGATCATTAGGAATATTTTCCTATGATTGCAACTCATTTGGAGTTATCGTGCCTGAGGTATGATGGATTCTTTGGCTGTGTTTAGAATATGTTCTCCATGTTTATGAACCAGTCAGTGTTTGGATCTTTGGTTGGATTTCCTTGATCGATGGTCCTTATGGATTATTTTCCTATGTGGATACATGTTTGGCCAACATGTTTGTATGATCTCTTCTTTTGATTTAATCATTGGTTAAAGATCTTTAAATCTAAGATTGCGTAGGTGGTTAGTTGGTAGCACATTTTATTTTTATTGCAAAATGTAATCTTGAGGCCAACCTATTTGGTTTCCATCATGTATACATGTTGGATCTTGGTCCTTTTTCTAGGTGGGAGTTTGAGGAAACAGAGAGTCAGTTAGGGCTTGAAGAAGGCTGATTTGCAGTTGTGGGTAAGGAAGAAATAGTAGGTTTTCCTTGTAGTAAGTCCCTGGCATTGGAGTTGGGCATGTTGACTGATTTTGCATAACTTTTTAATTGTTATATCTATTAATGAAAAGGTTAAATGTTTTTTCCATACTCTATATCTGTGTGTTTACTTCTTGAAATCTTTGAGTTTCTACTGTGTAACTCTTGCTCCAACGTTGGATTATTCATTTTATTGGACCCTCTTACCTTGACTGCATCACTCCCACATGAAAAAATCTTGAATCATGATTCATCTTCTCCTAAAGTGTGCTTTAATCATCCAGATATTTTTTTCCCTCGATGATCCTTCTACTGGGAATGAGCCCTTGGAGAATAACATTGATTATTCTCCTCTTCATAAAGAAACCTTCATAAATAAAGATGATATAATGGTTGACATTTATTCTACTATCTCTATAGATGACATATTCATATATGATGGTGACTCTTCTTCTAAAACATACCCCCCTTATGAGGATATTTTACAGCAAGATGAGGACATCATAAATACTTTCCTTAATATCACCTTACCTTCATTTGACACTCCTAGAGATGAAGAAATAAAGGACATTACTACTCCCTATTATAAGGAAATCTTGGAAGAAGAGGATTATTTCACTCCTAATTTCCTTAATTCTCTCCTTTTTAGCGATGGAACCATGAACAACAAAGATCTTGATCAAATCAATGTTATTGTTCATGGTCAACCCATGGTAACCAACGAATCTATGATAGCTATCAAATGATGCACTCAATTGAATTCATTCCAAACACCTAAAAAACCTATGGTTACTATTAAGGGTTATCCTGAGCATTCTTCTCAAACTTTCACTACATGTGTAATTGCAGTTAAAGGATATAGTCAACAAAGTTCTTTTCAAACTCTGAATAAGCCAATTATAATTGTGAAAGGAAAACTAGGAATCCTTTTGATTTTATTAAGGAATATCATGTGGTGGCTCATACCTATCATACAAGGAACAATCCTTAACCTAATAATATAGATTTTCCTTTTAGTATTAGCGAGCAATGAGAGGGGGGTGAATCACTACAACAATGTTCTTTAACTTCTTTAATAGAAACCAAAACTTAATACATAAAGTAAATGAAAGTAAACCAATCAAGATAAAAAACACAAACATCATAAAACCATTTTTTTTATCGAAGAAAACCTAGTTAAGGGAAAAATATTTGTGGGGATTATACCCACAAATATCTCACTATTGCACTAATAAGTTCCCGGTTAGAGGCATAAGTACAAAGAGGGGAATTGACTTGCATTCAAGATTACAACCTAGAGTTGACTGCTCAATTACACATGTTGGAACTAGGCCAACATCCATCGTAGGATTTGTGACATGGTTTAACAACCTCCTGTAAATTCTATAATTCTATTGGTTCTATAGGGCATTAAAAGGTTGATCTTTTGGTGCAATGAAAACCACTATTTGTAACAATTTGTACTAGAGCTTGGTCACAAGTTCAAATCATGAAGGCCATGGGGAGTGACACTACAAGGGGAATTATTTGTAGTGGGCCAGCATCCCTAATAGGATTTGTGACATGGTTTAACAACCCATTATGGATTCTATAAGTCATGTGGTTGTATCAGGCATTAATAGGTCAATCTTCTTACACAATGGAAACCATTACTTTTAACAACACAAATAAAAATACATCAATGATTATAGTCAATTACATAACTAAAATGGACTTACAATTCTATACTGAACTAGCTGGTAGAATCAACAATTCCTAGATAGTTCTAATGAAACTTTGAACATAAATCTGCACATCCAACATAATCTTTGCATGATATATTTGCATTATATTTTGATTCTATTTTTCAGCTCTCTATATTTCCTTCACAATCAAAACTTGATCTTAAATATAAAATCATAAGCTCAAAACTCAAACTCTGACGATGAAAATAAGAGTAATAAAACATGTAGAAGTCTTCATGCCAAAATAAGTCTTTATAAACAAACCAATTATCCGCCGATGCAAGCTATATCATAAAAAAATCACCAAAACATTTACCAAAATTGATATACCAAGTTTACCTGCATGATTTCTCAAAAATGTCATGTTCTTCCCTAAATTCTATCAACTCGATATTCCTCTGTGAATATCTCATGCATCTGATGACTTCAAAATGTTTGATGATAAAATTAGACATAATAACATGTATACATTCATGACTTGTAATCACATCCTATAACTTTCTAAAACCCATCTGAACCATACTTTTATGTCTGACTGATCTCTACCTTTCTTCTGGTACTTAAACAAAATTAAGCATCAAATCCTCTGGCAAACTATCTTATCTACAACATGGTTAAGAGTAATGATAGTAGTTTCCATCAATGAAAATATACCGTGCATCGTAGAGTCAATATTTCCAACAATCTCCCCCTTTGGCATTGATGGAAACACAGAATGAAAAATAGCTAAGTGTCCATCCCAAAATGCCATGTCCAAAACTTCTTAAAAACTAAACTCAATAAATGAAATCCCACTAAGATTATGCATTTTTCACATAGTTCTTCTCCCTCTTTGACATCAATGGAAAATGTGTGGCTAAAAAGGAAATAATCTCTACAATAATCCTATATTATCTGCATGAGTATATACAAGTTATAAGTGCTTACTTATAAAAGTTTGAATACATCTGAGAAATTGTCCTTGAAGGTTGTCCAATTTGCACTCCATGATTTCCTCAGATAATCTAAAATTAGAATCTTCCCAAAAATCAAATAAATTGATTCCTCAATATGTATAATGTCTCTATATATCAATGTCCAACTTAGGAACTATTAGATTCCTCAAATTGGATAATCTCCCAAGCATTCTCTACCTCTCCACTTCCAAAATCCTGATCTTGTCATCTATTTTTATAAATTCCTTCATATGATCAGATGAAAAATCCATTGATGAATTAAAGGATTTTGCCTCATCTTCCATTAATTTATAATTATCCTAAATTTTTTTTATCAATTTCAAAGACATGACTAAAAGGATTGATAAAGAATTGCAAAAATGCACTTCCTTTCTTTAAATCTCCCTTAATCTCATTTATTACAACATCTAAATATTTCTTATCCTAATTGATCAATGAGCATATATGATGAAATCTCTTATTTACAAATTCCTTTTGAACTTTTTCCTCTATTGCATTCTCTAAGGATTCAAAATATGCATCAAAATTACTCAACAAATCTTCTACCTAATCAGATATTACATTACCTTGACTGATCTAAACATGTGGTAAAGCTCTTGAAAGCACATCAACTACCCTGCATAGAATTTTATCTTCCTTCTCCTTCTTGCTCAAAGATTTTTTAATCACCTTAGCATAAGATAAAATTCCTATTCTTGTTATCTCATCTTTGTTGGACATATTATTACTAAGAGGGGGAGGGGTGAATAAGCACAAATAGGTAATGAACAAATTCAACCACCAATCTAATTAACTAGACTAGAAACTTCAAAACCATAAAGCATATAACTGAAGCAAACAAATAACTATATACAATATCAATCATCCAAAATCTTAACAAACATAACACATGTATTTTTATCATGGAACCCCTTTTTAGAGGGATAAAACCATGGTGGGGATGACACCCACAAGCCAGATACTATAGTAAATAAGCTTTCCTTATTAGGAGCTACAAATACCCTCTCTCAGGGTTCACCCAGTTAGGAGTGATTAGTACACTATTAGGAGTACAAACAAATCAATTATGATCTACCTTGCTAGAGGATTTAAAACCTTAATAAAGAAGTTACCCTATTAAAGGATTTATAAATAAGAACATGTAAAAGTTCACCCTATTAGGGGATTTGACCTGATGTATTGTTGATGTGTATAATGGTGTTGGTTTCCTATTAGATTGTTTCAGCTCCTTTCCTTCCTAATGCCATATTGATCTCTTCTCCTTCCATCTGTGACCACCCAATCTAAAAATATGATCGCAACCCTAAATAAAATGATTTAGTGCTCCTTATATGTTGTCATTAGATCACACAAGAGCTAGAACTTTATACCACATTCGCATATAAGAATTATCAAAACTCCTCAAAATCAAGGTCAAAAACATCAAATATGTCATCCTAAAAATGTATTACCAGTACTAGAATTATTGTGTCTGCCTCAGAACCATCTCCTTAATCAAATAAAAATAAAAATTTGTTTGGTGATCAAATAGGTAAACTCCCTTCACACTAAAAACATAATTCAATAAAAACTTCAGATAAATTGTTGCGGTTGGAATCATAGATTTCACATGTACCATATACATACTATATCTCTGATCACAAAATCTATATTGTTCCTCAACTCAACTTCTACCACAATATGTATCTAATATTGTTCTTAATGAAAACCAGTCAACATACATAGTTGATATTGTATACGCTAAATGTGGTCTTCTTACTTAGCCATACACTTCTACATGGTCATTATTGACCAGTCACATACAAGAATGGATATGAAATCATCCATCTTGCATGCCTACATGAGTCGACCTATTGCCTCATATCTAGCCAGGCTTTTGAATAAGCTCTCAGTGTTTGAGAGTCCAACAACCATAGACCATTACCAGAATGGAGGATTTGAGATAATAATGTAGCGCAAGATTAATCTAGAATGATAGATACAAGATTAATCTAAGAAATAATCATGAGATTAAGCTTGGAATGAATATGAGATTAAGATAGAAATGAGATTAATCTAAGAGTGCTTGAAACATCTAAACTAGACATGATTAATCCAATAATGGTATTACTTTATTGCAAATGAAAACTGAGAAATGTGAGAGTTTAAATGCATGAAAATTATTGAATTGGAAATGCAGCAGTAATTTGATGCAACAATCAATTATCTCTCTCTTTTTGAAAGAAAAGTGAGGCTTATTTTATAGACTAAGAGTCCATTTAGAATAGAAAGTTTCCTTTCAGAGAAATAGTTAACTCTTAAAAATCCAGTCGAGAATAGCAAGTTTATTTTGAGAGAAACAGTCAATTGTTGTCTTTTTGAGTTTAACTGATTTGTTTCTCTTTTAAAACATAGTTAACTCAAAGTTTCTATTTCTGAACTAGAGAGAAGATTTTGGAGAGAATATTTAATTAAATAAATAGAATATGACCTCATAAATGTATTTTCTCAATTATTTGAATAATTTAATTCAATTATTGAAATGCTGATATTTATTTAATAATTAAATATTATTTAATTCCTTTTATGTTTTTTAGCTAAAAAGGTGAATTTAATTTAATTAAAGTGCTAGGAATTTTTAATTAAATTAATTCGATCATAGGGTTTATTTAGCCAATTGATATTGATATTTAGGAATTAAACATAATATGTGATTAATGGAGATTTAGGGTTTTCTATATTTGACATTTAAGTCAAGTAGAGTCAGTCGAAACTCAAAATTGCCTAGTACAATAGGACTTTGATGATTCAGAAAGTTGATAATTGAAAAAAAATTGGTTAGGCTTGCAAGATGCCAATTTTGGGGTGCTACATTTTGCCCTCTTTGAATTGATGTGCGAGAAGCGCATTGATTCAAAAAAAATTATGATGTTTGAAGCATAAAAGAATAGTTGAGATTGATTGATGAAGGTTTTAGAGCCACCTCCTGAATGGAGCTTAACTCTCTGAAGTCTAGGTTAGATTTTCAAGACGTCGGGCAAGTAGAGTTTTTGAGGGTCATCTTCAAAATGAAGCTTGATTCACAGGAATTTGGGTTAGATTATTATGATACCTAATAGATTATTACTTTTCAAAAGACTGTCCCCAGAATGAGGCTCAATCTTTAGGAGTCAAGGTCAGATTTCCCCAATACCTGGCAGTGATATTTCAAGAACCATCTTCAGAATGAAGCTTGATCCTCAAGGATCTGAGTTAGATTGCCCTGACACCTAATAGATTGAAATTTTGAGAATCATCTCCAAAATGAAGCTTGATCCTTAGGAATCTGAGTTAGATAACCCCGACACATAATAGATTTAAATTAGATTTGATTAAGATAGATTGAAAGTTATTCAATGATGTAATCATCCTACCCCCTCAGGAGTGAAATGGAAAGATGACATGTCAGAATGGTGATTGAAAGCAAGAAATTGCAGAGAGATATTGAATCGAAGGTCGAGAAGAACTCAGAATAGATTACAGAAGAATCTGGAAGAAATGTCAAAGATTGGAGAGAATGTTGATTGGAGATGATTCTGACAAGAAAGTGATGTCAAAAATTTGATTTCACAAGCATCTGATCGCATCGCTTGTAAGATTTAAAATGCAACTTTGAGCTATTTAGAAGTGTCAGGTTTCAATTTCAATGCAAAAAATGGAACACTTTTGAAAATTAGATTCCAATTCAAAGCATTTGGAATTGAAGAGTGAGAGTGAGGATCAAACACTTGGGCAGTAGTGATGAAGCCATAATGGTGAAGAAGAACCCCTCATCGTACAAATCAAGGAGAACACAATGAAGTTAACATCAAAATTTTGTTGCGATGCAAGTCTAGAATAAAGTGAAATCCTATGATAGAATGAAAATGCAATCCTATGCTAGAATGAAAGTGCAATCCTATGCATGATGCAATTCCTAGGATGTGGTTGTTGGACTCATTAGAATAGTTATCATCATAGAGCATTTTTGGAACATCAAAGTTGATACAATCATTACTGGTGCCACTGTAACCATAAGGATATGAATATGAATTTCATCAAATTAAATATGGGAAACTAATGTAGGCATTAAGGCACAAAAGCCGAGATGACCTAAAGATTGTTTCCAGTTTTGATAGAGTAAGAACACACTAGTATTGAGGCATTCAAAGCCAAGATAACCATGAGTGCGCTCTTGTGAAACAAGAAGATAAATAACAAACAAGGAGATAGTTCCAACCTCACCTTGGTGTACAAATAAATAAGATCAAGGCATGTGAGGCTATTAAACATTAATGTAGAAGCTCTTATCACATACACCCTAATTATTTGATGTTCCTGGATCATCGGAACCACACCCACAAGTAGTAGACAAAGAAAAGATCAATGAAATCAATGAGAACAAGAAGCATACAAATAAAAATTCATTTACAGCTCAACATGTTTCAAAGCTTTTAGATGTGTAGGTATAGGGGTTTTGAAAAAATTTGTTGTTCTTGTGAGTGCTTTGTATTTGATTGTTATCAATCTGTTGTTTTTCACGTGTGCGATATCCAAGGTGTGTTGAAAAACACAGATGTAGCCAAAGATAGTTTTCAAAAAAACTATTGAGTGTGGTGTTGTAAAACACCTATTTGTGTCAGTAGAATGTTGTCCTTTAGAAATGACAAGATTACTGACTCAAGCGTGATCCAAATATATGATAAAATTTGGGGACCTATGCACCTAGTGATATTTTGAGAATCATTTCCAAAATGAAGCTTAATCCCCAGGGATCTGAGTTAGATTTCTCAAATACCTAATAGATTAAGATTTCGAGAATCATCTTGATGCAAAGCATCATGCAAACCAAAAAATCAATAGGATCATTTATGATCCTTTCAACATTCATTCAATAATTTCTTTATATAGAGGCATCTCATGAGGTAAACTGCAACAAAAACATCAACCTTTCTCTTGATTTGATAACATTGCTTTCTTCAAGACAATCTTTAAAGATTGATTCATTTGACCCATCAAATCACAATATCAATTTTTTTGGAAAGAATAAAGATTTTATAAAACATAAAGAAATTAAATTTCCAAAAATTAAAAGGTCTTATGACTCCATTTGATTCCTCAAACAATTATTGTTTGAGACTAAAAGTTTTGATCCATATCCCTGTCATAATTCAGAATTAAAACACCAAACCCTGCCTAGGGCATCTCACATCTTTCTCAAAATGAATCCAAATGAAACCAAGAAAATTATAAATTAAATATTCATGAGTCTAGTATCCAAATATGTAATCCATTTATTTTTTCCATTCATATATCATTTTACAAGCCCAAATCACTACCTGCAACTCCAATGCAGATTTTTAAAAACCAGTTTCTTTTCAAATATGCATAACTTTCACAAATATACATAAAAAAAACTCAAAATAAATGGGAATGAAATTTAATTCAAATATATTTACAATTAATATTTTTAGAGGTCCCAATTATCCAAAATCTATCTGTACCACATGCTGCAACATGACTGTATTCAGGGAATCTCAAATCTGCAAATACCCACTTTCACCAAAATGCTCATAACTTATTAATTTATGATCATAATCACTCCAAACCAAAACAAAAACAAATTTTATTCATCCTAATATAAATAAAATACATATTTTACAATATTTACATGCCTTAAATATCCATACAAGACCTAGAAACAACATAAAAATAGTTAACACCAATCAAAACAACAAGTTTTGAAAACACCAATTGATTAAAAATGCTATTCCTCTTCTCATTTCTGTTTGGAACGACCAATAAAATTATTTTATAGTATGTGTGGTGGTTTATAACTTCCCAACCACCTTTTGAACCATCTCCTTACACTCTTTTAACCTTTTACAACATACTTACATCTTTTGACAATATTTTATGCATTTTGCATTACAACTTTTATGACAACTTTACTAGTTTAACTCCAAACTTAAAAATTATTTGAATGGACGCTTGAATCACTGTAAAATGGAATTAATAGATATTTTACATCAATTTTATCCTTTATTAGACATTCTTTAATATTTTTATCTTCTTGATCAAACTAGGACCTTAACATGATAGTATTAACAATGTCATATAAATGGGTTCACATAGCCTTACATATGGACTCAAATACATCACAACTGACTCAAATATATTTTAATATCTGATATAAGGACTCTTAACCTATTTTTCCTCTTGTACTTTAGGTTCTCCTGCACCATACTACCAACCTTGAAAATTTTCCAAGTCTCTTGGAAAAGTGTGCCATAACCTGCAAAAAAAAAAAGTATAACAAAAATATTCACCTTTACCTTCATGTACCTTTGCCTCTTCATGCCTTTATCACCATCATATTTTCCCTCAAGGACATAGGACTGTCCTCAAAATCATCTTTTCAAATACTCCTGTTAGTGGATCATTAATGGTTGCAACTCCATGGTGCCTTATCAGTCAGAGATCCACCTTTGCCATTGTTGCTTCAAACTCACCACAAACAACTCTCCCATATGCGTCACCTAGGAGTCCTCCTCTTTGCCTCTCTCCCTAGTCTCTTTGAAATAAAATGGACCACTCCTTGGCCATGGAACTTCTCTTGGCCCTTCATAGACTTCTAGTATCTATACACACAACCCAACTTTCACATGCAGCAAGATGCATGAGCACCTGCAACCAAAACTCATCAACAAAACAAATACCAAGTCTCCAAGGTCCTGGTGTGGATTGCCTCCCTCGGTGCTCTACCCACACACTCAAGATCTTCAAGCTCTGATACCAATTTGATGTAGAGAATTATGCAAACCAAACAATAAATAGGATCCTTTATGATCCTTTTAACATTCATTCAATAATTTCTTTATATAGAGGCATCTCATGAGGTAAACCACAACAAAAACATCAACCTTTCTCTTTATTTGATAACATGCTATCTTCAAGACAATCTTTAAAGATTGATTCATTTGACCCATAAAATCACAATATCAATTATTTTGGAAAGAATAAATTTTTTAGCCAACATAAAAAACTAACATTTCCCAAAATTAAAAGGTCTTAAGACTCCATTTGATTCCTCAAACAATTATTGTTTCAGACTGAAAATTTTGATCCATATCCCTGTCATAATTCAGAATTAAAACACCAAACCCTGCCTAGGACATCTCACATATTTCTCAAAATGAATCCAAATGAAACCAAAAAAATTACAAATTAAATATTCATGAGTATATTTTTGAAATATGTAAGCCATTTATTTTTCCCATCCATATATCATTTTACAAGCCCAAATCACTGCCTGCAACTCCAATGCAGAATTGTTAAAACCAGTTTCTACTCAAATATGTATAAATGTCACAAATATCCATAAAAATAGCTCAAAACAAAAGGGAATGAAATTTAATTCACATATCTTTCCAATGAATATTTTTATAGGTCCTTATTCTCCAAAATGTGTCCATACCACATGCTGCAACATGACTATATTCAGTGAATCTCAAATCTGCAAATACCCACTTTCACCAAAATGCTCATAACTTATTCATTTCTCATCATAATCACTCCAAACCAAAACCAAAAGAAATTTTATTCATCCTTATATAAATAAAATACATATTTTACAATATTTCCAGGCCATACATATCCTTACAATACTTGGAAACAATATAAAAATAGTTAACACCAATCAAAACAACAAGTTTTGAAAACACCAATTGATTAAAAATGCTATTCCTCTTCTCATTTCTGTTTGGAATGACCAATAAAATGATTTTATAGTATGTGTGGTGGTTTATAACTTCCAAACCACATTTTGAACCATCTCCTTACACTCTTTTAACCTTTTACAACATACTTACATCTTTTGACAATATTTTATGCATTTTGCATTACAACTTTACTAGTTTAACTCCAAACTTAACAATTATTTGCATGGACACTTGAATCAATCTAAAATGGACTTAATAGACATTTTAAATCAATTTTATCCTTTATTAGTCATTCTTTAATATTTTGATCTTCTTGACCAAATTAGGACCTTAACATGACAATATTAACAATGTCATATAAATGGCTTCACATAGCCTTACATATGGACTCAAATACATCACAAATGACTCAAATAAATTTTAATATCTGATATAAGGACTCTTAACCTATTTTTCCTCTTTCACTTTAGGTGTTCCTACACCACATCTCTAGAATGAAGCTTTATCCTTGGGGATCTGAGTTAGATTGCTCAGATACCTAATAGATTAAGATTTCAAGAATCATCTCTAGAATGAAGCTTGATCCTCAGGGATCTGAGTTAGATTTCTTAGATACCTAATACATTAAGATTTTGAGAATCATCTCCAGAAGGAAGCTTGATCCTTAGGGATCAGAGTTAGATTACTCAAATACCTAATAGATTAATATTTTGAGAATCATCTCCAGAACGAAGCTTGATCCTCATGGATATGAGCTAGATTTCTCAGATACCTAATAGATTAAGATTCTGAGAATCATCTCCAAAATGAAGCTTGATCCTTAGGGATAGGAGTTAGATTTCTCAAATACCTAACAATGAGATTTCAAGAACCATCTCTAGAATGAAGCTTGATCCTCAGGAATCTGAGTTAAATTTCTCAGATACCTAATAATGATGCGATCTGATTGGGGACCCATGTCCCTAGTAGCAAACAACGATGACTAAATTGACTCATACTATGAGGAAAAACTTGATTTGATTGACCCCAGGCTTATGAATCTAGATTAGTGTCAAGTCAGGAGGGTTGATAGGGGATCGAAAGTGTCACAAAAGTGATAGAAAGCTATGTACAAACTAAAGGAAATAATTTCCAAGATGGAGTATTGATAGATGGAGCACTAAGTACAAATCCAACTTCAACAGATGGATGTTGATTCATAGATATATGTTGTTTGTGAGAAATATCATCAGTATGGTGATAGGAGGCAGACGTAGTGAGAACAACTGGTGATTGACGTGAGAGAGATTATCAAGTAAAGAGATCACAGTAATAGCTAGGCATCAATAGTTAGACATAGTGAGAACCATTGGTGACTAGAACGAGAGAGATTCTCAAGGAGAGAGATCTCAGTAATAGCTAGGCATCAACAGGAAGATGCACTGAGAACCAATGGTGACTCATGCAAGGGAGATTCTCAAGGAGAGAGATCTAAGTATAAGAAAAGTGACAGTAGGAAGACGCAATGAGAACCACTGGTGACTGTTGCAAAATAGATCCTAAAAAGTTATAGGACAGTGCCCCCTAGACCAAGAGTGTTGCCCCTAGAGTATGACCAGTTTCAATCGAGTAAGTTGGTGTCTTGAAGGTAATTGAGAGCATGTTGACTCCTAGGAATCTAGGTTAGATTTCCCAAATACCTAATATATTATGGCCTTTCAAAAGACTATCCCGAGAATGAGGCTCAATCTTCAGGAGTCAGGGTTAGATTGTCCTGATACTTGTTTATTGAAAGATAGTCAATAGAGATTTTTTTGGTTGATGCGTCAAAGTGCCTATTGCTAGGTTTACACCAAGATGATCATTTTTGTAGGAATTTTTATGGTTTTTTATACTTTTAGAGAGCACTCGATCTCAAGCAAGATCACATTATTTTTCCCCCATTGACTAGCAAGATGCAAGACATTGCAGATGGATTAGAAAGCTGATGGATGAGGCGAATAGACAATGATGGATGAAGAGGGTGAATTCAACCCTCAAGGATAGTCTTCTCAAGATTACCCAAGCTAGGGAAAAAATAATATAGTAGTGTAGGCTCATGGAGCAGTGCTGGATAACATATAGGATAATGACCAGATGTCATGAAAGCATATGATCCAAAAGAATGGACATGTCAAAAGGTTTTTGAGAAAAATTATTTCATTTTTTTTTCTTCAATTTGATCAAGACCAAGGGGTCAATTAGATAGGACATAGCTATGATCAGGATAAAGGTTGATGGAGGTATAAGTGAATGTTGTAATTATGGCAGGAATGTGCAAAGATAGGGAAGATAGGCTTGGGATAAGCAAGATCATGATAGTATACCAGAGATGAGAGTAAGTTAATAGGATAATGGAAAGGATAATAAATGTCAAGATACATAGTGTTCGTGGATAGGCTCAACCTTGTCAAGATCAGAATAAGGAACATGGATGTTCACGGGCTAGCTAGTTGTAAGATATGATGGATAGGATGACATGGAAGGAACTTTCCCCCAAACAAAGAGTACAAGTAGGAGGAATTATGCATGATGCATGTTTGCCAATTTTTCATCATGGTACTTATCCAAGGCACCAAAAGAAGTGGTTTTCACCATAGGACAAATTGATTTATCTTTACTTTTTCTACCAAGGTGCCTGTTGACCAGAATTTCACAAAGGTACTTTTTCTCTCTTTTTTTTTTACTTTTGATTTTATGGAGGAACTAAAGCTTCTTTCTCTTTGGATAGTGCACCTTTGAAAGATATGTTATCATAGGCCATGGTCACTGAAAGTATGCTAAAAGATGTTGATAGGGTGATGGTAGAGAAAAATGATATGGAGGATAAGAGAAATGGTAGGAAAGCATTTATGCAATGGACTAGATGAAAGGAATAGCAGGAATGTAAGGACCCAATATGGAAGGATAGTAGGTAGGGGTAGGATATTGGATGCGGTAGTGAGATTTTTGTGTAGGCAAGATCAACATTGACACACATCTTGGAGGATGGTGGAATGATAGAGGAAAAGTGTGTGAAATGGATTTAGATTTTGATATGGATCTTGGTACACAAGGACCCTAGATGGATGAAGACATATTAAAAACAATGGATTTTGGGACATGAGGACTCAAAATAGAGTTAGAAGATGGGAGATGTTTAGATGGAGATGTAGTTGAAGACTTTGGAAACTTGGATGCCAACTCTGACTTTTCCTTTTTGTTCAAGTCTTTTAAGATCCAAGTCCTTTGGAAGAGACTTGGGACTCCACATAACTTTTGATTTTTCTTTGTTTTTGGATGATTCAGAATGCAATGCATCAATGATGGATTTAGGAACCCATATTTGCTTTGATATTATTATTTTCTTAGTGGACCATTGCAGTCTCTTTGTAGTCACATGTCAATTAGATGGGACATAGTGATCTTCATATGTAAGTGGATTCTTGTATTTCTGATTTCTTCGTTGCACATCCAAATTGCTTCCAAAAGACTTAGGAATTGTGGATGAATAGGGCCAATATGATTGGTTCAAATGGATGGGTTGATAGGGAGATTTAAAGGATGCATGTCTTTGTTGATTTTGACAGGAGATAGGGTAAGTGGATGATAAGCTAGTAGTGATAGGTATGGTGGATGGAGGGATAGAAGGACCCAATATAGATGGAAGGTTTGATAGTTTTAGGTTTGAGATATAGGGACCAAGGATGGATTTGGAAGATGGAGAGGGATGATGTTTATGTTTAAATGGAGGGATATAAAGTGTGGATGGGATATCAAAATGTTTAGAGTGAGCTACCTGACCAAGGCTCTTCTCTTTCAAATTCATCTATATATCAATAGGACCATGAGTAGCTTCAATAGGATTAATTTTGATAGGTGCATTTGAAGCTTGAGAGGATTTATTTTTTTGTAAGGGATCTAGAGGAACAATGTTTTATTGAGGTGGATATGGGGGAGCATGATGAGGAGATGATGGGATGCTATGATCTTGACAAGGATCTTTAGATGGTGTACAAAAGGGTACCTTTCTCTTGATTTTCAATAGGCCCATTAGAGATGCCAGAAAGGATATCTTGATCTTGCTTGGGAGATGGATAAGATATAGGAGATGTAAGAGTTTCTTCTAGGAAGAAATGGAAGGGGATGATATGATCATCATTATTTTGGTCAACCATTGGATAAGGTTGGATGGTATCATGATCTTGATCATTTTTTATATTTGTTTCTTTGCACATTGGATTGTGTCCCTGACATGGAGCTACTTCTAAGAATGAGGTAGGAGTGTTGTATTGCATGAAGGATTCTTGACACACTGATGGAGAATCCTTTGGAATAGGTTTGATAAATGTTTAAGCACATAGAAGCTTTATGTCTATGATCTTTGAAGCCTGAGAAAGGCTTGTATCTGTATGATGATTAGCTTGGATCTCTTTTAGAGGTAGTCCCTAAGGGTAGACATAGTCTTCATTAGGTTCAGTTCTTGATAGAGATGGTGTGTCTGGTTGTGAAGCTTTAGGAGATAGAGGACTAGTGGAAGAAGTAGATGTCATATGGGAACCATTTCCAGACATGGATTCCTGATATTGATCATGCTTGAGATTAGTATCTTCACTAGATGATTCATTAGGATTTTCCACTTCGATTATGCCATCATCTATGAGATCTTGGATTTTATGTTTTAACTCCATGCAAGATGAAGTTTTATGCTTATTGTGTCGATGATATGCACAATAGGGACTTAAGAATATGAATCCACATGATGTGGCTAGAGGCAATGTGATGAGATTATGCTCAAGAAGTGCTTCCAATGCTAATGTATAAGATTGTCCCAAAGGAGTAAAGATTCTCTCTAAAGGATAAATAGATGCTTTTTGACTTGCAATATCTTTATTTTTTGGATAGAAAAGACTTTCATCTAATTCTATCATATTTTCCTCTACATTCTCTTGATCAAAGATAGCATGTTCATAAAACTATTCTTGATCAAAGATGGGATTGTCATAAAATTGTTCTTGGACAAAGATGGGATTGTCATAAAACTGTTATTGATCAAAGATTGGATTGTCATACTAAGATTTATCCATGTTGGAAGGGAGTGTGGAGATGTGAGAATCATGATCAAATAGAAAAGGGTAGGTTGATCTTAAGGAGGATTCACTATATGGAGTATCCTTTTTCCCCTTTAATCCTTGGAGTTCAGATTCCAAAGTTTGAAGTTGTTTTAGTAAAGTTTCCATAAGAATCTCTTCTTTGCTTTTAGATATTGTAAGATTGGCTTGATGTGCTTAATAAGAATATTGAAGAAGGTGTGATGAATTAATTGATTGACTGAGAGGTGCTGAATTGATATCTAAAGTGTTGATTAAGTCCAAGACCAAAAGACAAAGGAGATAATGTCCAACTGAGACATAGATAACAATGACTCCGATCTTGAGTCAAGGTTGACAAACCTTCTTTCGCAACTCAAGATAAGGAAAGTGTAGATAAAGATGATAAGATTGAAATAGATAATGGGTCACTTGGACTATCACAACAAAGTCATATTTTGAAACAACAACAAGTCAGAGTGTCAACAGATTGCAGTCAAAGACAGACTAGTAGTGATGTTGGTGAAAGCATATATTTGAGAAAATCTAGACATAACTAGTGTGATGGAAGAAAGAATTGGATAGAAATTCGACAGATTTTAGATTTTGATAGTATACGCATAATCTCAGATAAGAGCTTGATAGTTAACACCTAGAAGTGTAGATTTTAAATCTGAGTGATCGGTTTGATATTTGATTTGAATGTTTTGATGTTTGTTTATTTTGATGCTTCACTCTTTCAAGACACATCAAGAAAAATGTTTGTTGTAAATAATAACAGAGACACCACAATCCTAGGTAAGCCAGGGAAATATCTATTGAATTCCCACTTGAACCAAAGTTCAGCCATGCCTACTCATAGAAAACAACTTAGAAGCTTGGAGGAATGTGGTCCTCCTTATAGTGCACTCACTTCTCAGGCACACCAAGCTTTGAATCCCAAGGGTAATGAATTCCCAAGGGATTGTTGTCTCTACTAAGAACCATGAAAGTGTGGGACATCTTAGTTGGTCTCTGACCTTCCACACCACTAGATAGAGGGATTTTAGATACGACAACAAAGTTCTTTTGTCAAGGCATCTATTTAGGTGGTTAGACTTGCGACAGATTAGCTCCATTATGGAGGCCTACCAGCCTACAGAAGTTATGTTCTGTAGGTTTGGATGCACCATAAGGGTACTGAGGGAGATCTTCTTCCCGGTATAATGCAACCAACACCTGTTCACTATGAGATTAATCACAATGACATTTTTTATATACAGGTTCAGAAGGGCTTGGATTTAGCCTATTACCGGTTGGGAAATCCACTCTCACTAGCTCTGTTAAAGCTCTCAAGAGGTAGCCATGCTAAAATAATTACATGAATTTATCTTACACCCAAGATCCACAAAGGTGAGGGGAGAGGATACGTTCATATAATTCTTAGGATTACAATCTAAAAAGACACTTCAAACACATAAGAAAATGACAATAATGTTTATGGATTTCTAATCATCCCAAAAGGGAAAGAGAATAGTTTCCTGACATTATTTCCATCCCTAAAACATCAGATAGTTTCTTGTTTTATTAAAACAAAAAACAATATGCAAGCACAATGTGTAGCGTTCTATCGATCAAGGCAATCTGCAAGACAATTCGTTAGTAGTTTGTATTTTTAGTCTTCTTTTTCAACGTCCTACATCATACATATTAGTAGTTTTCTCAATTTGTCTTCATCCCACAATTGCCAAAGTGCTGCATAGATCATCAGTAACATATAAAACATGCATACAAATCAATTGAAATTAGAAAAAGTGCACCTTGATTTTTTTTATGCATTTTACCTAGTCATAAAGATGCAATTTTTAGATATATATATAGACCAAAATAATAGAAATGGAAATATATAAGCCCTCTTAAAAATTAGTGACCTTTCCAAAAAAGTAATAATTTTCAAAAAATTCCTTAATTTGTGCCATACGGACCCTATTTTTCAAAATAGACCAGATTTCAAAGATGTATTTATTTCAGTCATTATTTATCATGAAAATAAAAAACTCAGAGAATAGACCCCATTTGGAATTTGAAGATATTTCCAAAAATGTAAATTTTTTAAATAAATTATCTAATTTACGCTCAAATTGAATTTTTTTATGAAAAAACATAAAAAAAATATATAAATCACACAAAACTAATCAGAAAAATCTAATTTTTAGACTATAGGATTCTGATACCATCCCCAACGTGCAATAAAAATTTCATAAACAGATTCCAAGCCATTTAGAATATGTGATCAAATAATTGAACACATGCATGCAACATCAAAACAATAAACAAAATTGAATGCAAAAGTTAATAATGAGGCCAGAAATTGAATCTTCTGCCCCACGGTGGGCGCCATAAATGTATACGCTAAATGTGGCCTTCTTACTTAGCCATAAAATTCAACATGGTCATTGTTCACCAGTCACATACAAGAATGGATATGAAATCATCAATCTTGCATGCCTGCATGAGTCGACCCGTTGCGTCCTATCTAGCTGGGGTTTTGAATAAGCTCTCAGTGTTTGAAAGTCCAACAACCATAGATCATTACTAGAATGAAGGATTTGATCTAATAATGTAGTGCAAGATTAATCTAGAATGACAAATACAAGATTAATCTAAGAAATAAGCATGAGATTAAGCTAGCAATGAATATGAGATTAAGCTAGAAATGATATTAATCCAAGAGTTCTTGAGAGAAGCTAAACTAGACATGATTAATCCAATAATGATATTAGTGTATTGCAAATGCAAACTAAGAAATGTGAGAGTTTAAATACATAAAAATTATTGAATTGGAAATGCAACAACAATTCGATGCAACAATGAATTCTCTCTCTCTCTCTCTCTCTCTCTCTCTCTCTCTCTCTCTCTCTTTGAATGAGAAATGAGGGTTTTTTTATAGACTGAGAGTCCATTTAGAATAGAAAGTTTCCTTTCAGAGAAATAGTTAACTCTTAAAAATCCATTCGAGAATAACAAGTTTCTTTTCAAAGAAACATTCAACAGTTGTCTTTTTGAGTTTAACTGATTTGTTTCTCTTTAAACACAGTTAACTCAAAGTTTCTATTTCTGAACTAGAGAGAATATTTAATTAAATAAATATAATATGACCTCATAAATGTATTTTCTCAATTATTTGACTAATTTAATTCAATTATTGAAAGGAGGATATTTATTTAATAATTAAATATTATTTAATTCCTTTTATGTGCTTTAGCTAAAAGGGTGAGTTTAATTTAATTAAAGTGCTAGGACTTTGTAATTAAATTAATTTGATCATAGGGTTTATTTAGCCAATTGATATTGATATTTAAGAATTAAACATAGTATGTGATTAATACAGATTTAGGGTTTTCTACATTTGACATTTAAGTCAAGTAGAGTCAGTCGAAACTCAGAATTGCCTAGTACAATAGGACTTTGATGATTCAAAAAGTTGATAAATACAGTTCAAAATTTGTTAGGATTGCAAGATGCTAATTTTGGGCTATTATAGATATTACCTTTACCGATCATGTATATTTCTTACCAGTCACTTAATCATGATAACTAAATACATTTCCATCAAGGACAACCAATTATGCATCCACTCATGACCGCTCTGCATATCTACTCAAAAACTATCATAATGCCAACAATCTTCCCCTTTGGCATTGATGGAAAAAACTTCTAATAATCATCTCAAAAATCTTACATTGCATACATACTACAATATCATCCTCAAATAATACTCCCCATTATATTATGCATGATATGACACATCATTACATCATTCTCATTCTCCTCCTTTTGTCGACTATAAAAATGGATTATAAGTAATTACCAGAACTAAATTCTGTCAAAAACATCCTTGAAATTTGACTTTGCAGTGTCCAATAACTTTTCCCATGACTCTTCTAAGTGTTCCATAGATAAAAACTATCGATGTATAACTGATGGTGTTTTTTCGATATCATTCAAAGTGTTTACCTCTTGTAGACTTAGTATTCATTCTACATCATGCACATTGTGTTCCATGTGATCCATGGTGAGAGATAGATACGTCTTCAACTCTATAAGTGATAATATTTTATTATCTTGGTCTGCTTGCAACTTCTTCATGTTGTTTTTAATTATTTTCACCTTAGCAGTTTGTGATGAAACTGAACTAGTTAGAGGATCAAACTTTGTAACCAAATAAATAATTTCTAGTTTAGCTTCCGCTTTCTTCTTCTCTAGATCATGTGTAAAGGATTTAAAATTTTAAACCATTATAAGTATCTTTCCCAATTCCTATAGAATTTCCTTTACTTTATTCACTAGTACTGCACTGACTCTTTTTCTACTTATATGACCTCTTTGAACTTGTCATCTCATTGCTTCTCATATTCTTTCATTTCTAACTCCATAGGTGCATTCCCCAAGTTAGGTACTTGATCAAAAACAACCTTAACCAATATAATGAATTGATCAATAAGATTATCTTACTTGTCATATCTCACATTAGGTACTAAATTCCTAATGATTTTTTTAGCTCCTTTTAATATTGTGACCTTCTTTTTCTTTCCCTTCAATTTATCCCTTTTAGCTTTCTCCCTGAGTTTATCAGACATTTTCAAGAGTTATTTAGAACTTGTTTGAGTAATATCAATAGTTTTCATTTATTTATTTTCAGATTCTTCTTCATCTTCTTCACAAATAGTCAGATTCTTTGTTTTTCTCTTCTTCATTGTGGTACCTTCACAAGTTAGATTAAGTTTACTCTTTACTAAAAGTATATCCTCATCATCATTATGAATTGTCTCTTCCTCAACAATCTTTTCATTTTATGCTTCAATATTAGTTTGAGTTTCAATATTTTGTGTCTACTCTAGGTATAAGAGATAACATTATCTAGGATATAATTAATCTCTTAAGTTTCTTTCTCTTATACTTCTCTTTCCTCGTCAGCCAATATGACTTGAGAAGTAGTCTCAGACTTCAAAAACTTTGTCAATAAATCCACTATCTCATTTCTTACCGACTGAGTATCTCCAATGAGAATTATTGTAACTATGTTCCTTGTCTTAAATTATTCTCTCATTGCTTCAACTATTAACTCTATCTATTCGGTAGACAATTCGAGTTGTAAAAGTGAAATTTCTTGTTCCATCATTACCCTGTAAATCTCGAAAGATTCTATCCATCTTTTATCAACATGCATTAAACAATTCTTTAGGTACAAATTTTTATAGCTTACTAGGTGATTTTCCAAAAAGTATATAAAATTTGAACAACTGCATCTTGTATCTTTCTTTTCTCTTCACTATCAAATTTATCAAAGTTATTCCACACTTTTGTCATTTTTCCATGTTTCTTAATATCTTTAACAATGTTCTCAAGAATAATATTATTTTCACTTTTATTAGTTTCCATAGTAGTAGACTTCTTCTTAGACTCAATTTAAATCTTTTCTTCTTCAATATTTTCTTTACCTCCTTTCTTACTCTTTGATTCTTTGTAGCTTGATTTTATTTCTTCCTTTCTTCTATAAGTTCTCTGAATAGTCTAAGGTGTCTTCTTTGTGACTTTGATTTTATATTAGTAGTAGAAGTAGATACTAGATAACTCCTTGTAACTCTCTGAGGTGTAACCTCTTCCACTTCAACTTCAATATCCTTGACTCTTGTTGAAGATGTGCTTGCTTCCTTACACTCCATTTTATTTATAATTTTCATCATAATTTTAGGTGCAATGTCAGTCATTTTGGCTAGATTTTTCAACTTTTTTCCTAGTCTTTCTTTGGATTACAGGTGCTCTCAATTCATTGTGAATTTTCAATGATGACTCTTCATAAGTTCGAAACCTAGGTGTTGAAGTATCAATAAGTTTTGAAAATAAATAATCAGCATGGATAGTGACTAGATAGGAATCTTAAAATAGGCATCTCAAAATGCATATGAATCTTACCACTCATGAATTTAGGAGATTGGTAAATGATTTGACTTTAAGTGCTCCACGTAAGAAAATATTGTACTTAGTTCACCAATGAATTCTCCACATTTCCTGGACTTGTTGAGTTCTTAGTTAACTCTGACAAATTTAATTCTCCTTTCCTCACCCATGTCTTCCTCATATCCTTTCTTACTTCATTAGCATTGACAGTTTCCTTTCCTTTAGTATTTTCATAATTGTTCACTGGTTGATCTCTAGTATACTTTCTTTCTCTATATGACCTAGCAAGATGACCAACCTTATTATAGACATAACAAACCATAGATGTTGGATTTAATGGTCCAACATTATCTCTGAATGACCTTAATGTACAATTCACAACTACATGTCTATAGTTCTGACCTTTAGAAGAAGAAACATCAAACATGTTACCTTGGTTGATAGGTTTTTGAATATTTTAATAATATGACCACTAGTTTTTTTATTCTCTCCATGCACTCATTAGCTCTATGTAAACAAATGTTGCAATAGTATAAAATTCATTAAATGTATTAGATCTAGCATTGTAGTTATCATTTCTTCCATAGGAGTTTTTTAATCTAGCAGTAGAACTTCTAGTTCTAACATTTGTACCAATGGGTTTAATCCAACATACATTAGCAGTATGACCTTCCTTATGACAATTGAAACATACTGGTTTATACCTTCTTTTTCCTGTGTTCTTATTTAGCTTGGGTATTGATTTTCTTTCTATATTGATCACCTTAGTGTCATAATATTCATGAGCTTCAAAGTTTCAAAAACCTAAAACCTGGTTCTCTCCATTCATCTTTTTCCTTCAAAGTTGGTCATCAAGTTTAAAAAAATCTTTGTGAATTTATCTAGGAGATTGTTTGTAGCATTCAAATCTTCTTTTAGTTTTCATTCTCTTTCCTTATTCCCTCATTTTCTCTTTTAGTATCATCTTTAGCTTCATCTCTAACATGTAAGTGTTAATTTAATGCAAAAACCTCTTGCTTTGATTTGAATAGTTTTTCAAAATTTTCTATTAGGGTTTAATTTTTATCCTTTAGTGCATCTTCAAAAATTTTATTTGCATCATCAACAAATTTTGATTTTTCAAGTTCTTCAACCATCCTGATAGACTAACTTTCAAGCTCTTCTTTTAGGTTTGCCACTTCTCTTTTAAGTCCATTATTTTTATCCATTAGATCTTCAAGTTCTTCCTTTGATTGTTTAGATAAAGTACCTTCAGACAATTCTTCAATATAGACTTAACTTTAAATCAATTTATCAACAAGCTTTCTCCTCTTATAAAGGGAACACCTCAACTTTTCTTTCAGTTCATTGATAACTTACCTTGCATCCTCATGTTTGTATCTATCCATGTTGAATTATAGGGATCTTTTCCTTAAGCAGTTAGGCTTAATATTTGGAGGACCTAACTTCTCTGATACCAATTGTTGTAAATCTTATGATTTAGAGGGGGTGAATTAGTACAAATAGGTAATGAAAAAATTCAACCACTGATCTAATTAACTGCACTAGCAGCTTCCAAACCAAAAAGTATATAACTCAAGTAAAAAAATAACACTAAACAATATCAAGCATCCACAACCTTAAAACACATAAAAAATGTATTTTTATTGTGGAAACCCTTGTTAGAGGGAAAATAACCATTTTGGGGATGACACCCACAAGCCCAATACTGCAGTAAATGAGTTTTCCATGTTAGGAGCTACAAATACCCTTTCTGAGGGTTCACCTTGTTAGAGGTAGTTAGTACATTGTTTGGTATACAAACATATCAGCTATGATCTACCTCGCTAGAGTATTTAAAAACTCAATAAATAAGATACCATGTTAAAGGATTTACAAAATAAGAACTTGTTAAAGTTCACCCTATTAGGGGATTTGACCTGCTACAATTTCCTATCAAATCCTTTAATCTCCTTTCCTTCTTGATGCTATAATGATCTCTTATTCTTCAATTCATGACCACCCTATCTTAAAATACGATCACAACCCTAAATCAAACAATTTAGTGCTCCTTATATAGACTATCATTAGGTCACATAATACCTAGAACTTTCCACCACATTCGGCTCTAAGAATTTTCCAACCTCCTTGAAATCATCATAAAAAAAATCAAATATTTCATCCTAAAAATGTATTACTAATATTAGAATTACTATGTCAGCCTCATATCCATGGCCTTGATAAAATTAATATAAAACTTTGATCAGTGATCAGATAGGTAAAATTCCTTCACACTCAAAACATAATTCAATGAAAACTTGAGATAAAATGTTGCAGTCAAAATCATCGACTCCACATACCATATACATCTTGTATCTTTGATTGCAACATCTGAATCATTCCTCAACTCAACCGCTACCATAGTCTGTATCTGATATTGTTCTTTCTAAACACCAGTCAACATACATAGTTGATCTTCCCTTTATCGATCATGTATAGTTCTTACCAATCAATGTAATCATGATAACTTAATACATTACCATCAAGGAAAATCAATTATGCATCCACTCATGACCAATTTTCATATCTCATAAAAAAAAATTATAATCCCAAGAATCTCCCCATTTGGCAATTATGGCAAAAAATTCTAATAATCATCTCAAAAATCTTACATTTCATACATACTACAATATCGTCCTCAAATCATACTCCTCCTTAAATTATGAATTCTATCAAAAATCATTACATCATTCTACTGGATACAATACAATACACATCATTCTCATTCTCCCTCTTTTTATCAAAAATGACAAAGGATTATAAGTACTTACTAGAATTACAATCTGTCAAAATCACCCTTGAAATTTGACTTTGTTTTCTCAAATGACTTATATCATGACTCTTGTAAGCATTATATCGATAAAATATGTCCATGTATACCTGATTTTGTTACTTCTATATCATTAGAAGTATTTATCTCTTGTAGACCTATTATTGATTCTGTGTCACTCACATTTTATTGCATGAGATCCATGGTGAGAGCTAGATAGGTCTGCAACTCCATAAGTGATAATATTCTATTATCTTTCTCTTCTTTCAACTTCTTCATGTTGTATGAAATCATTTTCACCTTAGAAGTGTATGCTTAAACTAAACTAGTTAGAGGATCAAACTTTGTAACCAAATCAACAAGTTCATGTTAGCTTCCTCTTTCTTCTTCTCCATACCCTGTGTAAAGGATGTAACCTTTGAAACTGTTGCAAGTATCTTTCCTGATTCCTGTAGAATTTCATTCACTTTATTCACTTGTACTTCAAGTGAATCCTTTTTTTATAGATATGGCCTCTTTCAACTTGTTAGCTCGTTGCTTCTCACATTGTTTCATTTTTAACTCCATAAGTGCATTCTCCAAGTTAGGTACTTGATCAGAAGTAACCTTTTCCAATATACCCAAATGATCAATAGGATTATCTTTTTTGTCTTATCCCACATTAGGTACTAAATTCCTAAAGATGTTTATGGCTCCTTTTAGTATTCTGGCCTTCTTTTTCTTTCCCTTCAATTTGTTCCTTTCAATTTTCCAACCTGAGTTTATCGGACATATTCAATATATCTTTAGGGCTCATCTGAGTAATATAAATAGTTATTTTATTTTATTCATATTTACATTCTTCTTCATCTTGTTTAGAACTGGTTAGATTAAGTTTCCTCTTTACTAAAAGTATATCCTCATCAACCTTATGACTTGTCTCTTCCTTAGAAATATGTTCTTTCGGTGCTTTAATATTAGTTTAAGTTCCAATGTTCTGTGCCTTGTCTAGGATATTAGAGTTAACATTATCTATGTCATCATTAATCTCTTAATTTTATCTCTCTTGTGATTTTCTTTCCTCTTCAACTGATTTGACTTTAGCAGTAGCCTCAGATTTCACAAACTTTGTCAATAAATCCACTGTCTCATTTCTTATTGATTGAGTATCTCCAATGAGAATTATTGTAACTATGTTACTTCTATTAGATTATTATCTCATTTCTTCAACTCTTAACTCTATCTATTCAGTAAACAATTCAACTTGTAAAAGTGCAAGTTCTTATTCCATCATTACTCTGTCAAACTTTAAAGCTTCTCTCCATAGTTTTTCAACTTCATTAAACAGTTCTTTGGGTACAACTTTGTATAGTTTACTAGGTGATATGAAAAAATTATGTACACTTTCTACATCTACATATTCTATCTTTATTTTATCTTCACTGTCAAATTTATCAAAGTGAGTCCACACTTCTGTCATTTTTCCATATTTCTTAATGTCTTTAACAATGTTCTCAAGAATAATAGTATTGTGACTTTTATTAGTTTCCACAGTAGTATACTTCTTCTCAGACTAAATTTCAATATTTTCTTCTTCAATATTTTCTTTACCTCCTTTCTTACTCTTTGACTCTTTGTATCCTGATGTTATTTCTTTCTTTCTTCTGTAAGTTCTCTAAATAGTCTCAGGTGTCTCCTATTCTGACTTTGATTTAATAGGAGTATTAGAAATAGATGATGTTTATTTTAGTATAGAACTCCTTATAAATATTTTAGGTGTAACATCTTTCACTTCAATTTAAGTATCCTTGACTCTTGCGAAAGATCTGCCTACTTCCTTACTCTCAATTTTCTTTCTAATTTTTACCATCATTTCAAGTGTAATGCCACTCATTTTGGCTAGATCGACGACTTGTTTCTAAATATTTATTTTGATTATAGGTGCTCTCAATTCATTGTGAATTTTCAATTATGACTCTTAATAAGTTCCAAACCTAGTTGGTTAAGTATCAATAGGTTTTGCCAAACATCAGCATGAATAGTGACTAGATCACCATCCAATTCATAACTTATAGCACATATCAAACATGTTCTAGGTTGCACTACTTGCAACATACATGTATTTATATATACTAGAAAACATATATCTATTTTTTACTTCTTAACAATGTCAGTTGGGATTCTTTCTCTTGAGTGCATTTTTCTTTGAAAATATTTGAAGTATCCCCACATGACCGAATTAAAATCATTTCCTAAAGTCCTTATGCATTTTTTAATGTGGATTACTACTGATCTATCCTTGGACCATGTAATATAACCTATTCTAGAAAAAATGATTGTATAGGTAAAATAACATACATACAAGTAGTGATCCATATTTTAATGATTGCTTCTTATCTTTCTTTATCTTCTCCATGTTCTCTAAGAATTAACTCCTCAACATCGCACAAAGATCATATTTTGCATCTTCCTTCACCATCCTATATGCAACATGAATATCTCCACCAGGTACACTATTCAACCACCTAGAATGATATACTTTGTATCCTATCACTATTGAAGTGAATCTCACTTCCTCGCCAATTATTTCCTTGATAGTCATGTCTTGGTGATCTTTTTTGGAATCGATTAAATGAGTAGCCAAATTTGTAGTAATAGTTCATAGAGTAGGTGCTTCACTATTTGCAAAAACTCATGTAACTCTATTGATTAACTCATTTTTAATCTTGTGAGGCTTTCCCAACCAAATAAATTAATTATTTACTCTACTCAATACATATCTTATCAATTCTGGATGAAAATCATCAGGTATCCCAGTTGCATAAGTGAAACTTTTATGAACCAAATGCATATGGTCATATTTCACCTTCACATCATCACTTAGCTTAAGAAATTCATTATATATGTCATCAGATCCAAGTTATTCCAATTTGTAGTTCATGAACGAATGAATGTCTTCAATTAACAATAAACCATAGGGTATCAAAGATAGGGAACACATTAGATCATTTTTGTTTTCCTTCATTGGGTGTAACTTCAATATGGGTGTTTTCTTATCAACTATTTCAACTAGAATTGGAGTATCCATAATGTCAATAATCAATAGGAATTTTTGAAAATATCTTTTCAATTCTAGCTATAACCTTGACTTCACCAATTAGTGTACTTCAAAAACTGATAGAATTTCCTATGCAAAATCTTAGTCCACAAACACAAATAGGTATTTCTATGGGATGTAATCAAATGTTCTTTAGTAAACTTCATTATGATGTAAAATGATAAAAGAGTTTACATTCTCATCTTTATAATGTTTGAGTATGTAGTCATTAGACATAATAGTCAAATAGTGCTTTCCACTAATCACAATGGTTAAAACATAACACTCGTTATATGCACACAAATGCTTTATCTTCACTAACCATCATTAAATCACAAATAGGTATCTAAAAATAAATATGAATCTTATCGCTCATGAATTTAGGGGATTAGTAAATGATTTTACTTTAAGTGTTTCCCCTAAGTAAATAATATGCTTAGTTCATAGATGGATTTTTGACATGCTCTAGACTTGTGGATTTCTTAGTTAACTCTGATGAATTCAATTCTCCTTTCCTCAGTCATGTCTTCCTCATATCATTTCTTACTTCATCAACATTAACAGTTTTCTTTCCTTTGGAATTTTCATCATTGTTCACTAGTTGATCTCTAGTATACTTTCTTTCTCTATATGACCTAGAAAGATAACCAGCCTTGTAACAGACATAAAAAGCAATATTTGTTGGATTCTAGGGTCCAACATTGTTTCTGAATGAAGTTAATCGACAACTCATAGCTACATGTCCATAGTTCTCACATTTAGAATAATTAACATCTAACCAAATAATTTGATTGATAGGTCCCTGACCTATGTAATTATATGACCATTGGTTGTTGATTCATGCTCTGCACTCATTAGCCCTATGTCTAAACTTTTTTCAATAGTAACATAATCCATTAAATGTATTAGATCTAGCATTGTAGTTATCATTTCTATCATAGGAGTTTTTTTATCAAGCAGTAGAACATCTAGGTATAGCCTTTGGAGCAATCGGTTTAAAAAAAAAATACATTAGCAGTATAAACTTCCTTATGACAATTAAAAAATACCATTTTATACCTTCTCTTGCAAGTATTATTGTTTACCTTGGGTGCTTCTTTTCTTTCTACATTAATGTCCTTAGTGCTAGAAAATTCACTATCTTCAAAGTTTGAAAAACCTAAACCTTGTTTCTCTCCATTCATCCTTTTCCTTCCAAGTTGTTCATCAAGTTTAGCAGAACTCTTTTTGAATTTATCATGCAGATTGTTTGTAGCATTCAACTCTTATTTTAGTTTTTCATTCTCTTTCCTTATTCCCTCAGTCTCTCTTTCAGTATCAACTTTATCTTTATCTATAACATGTAAGTGTTCCTTTAATGTAGTAACCTATTACTATGATCTGAATAGTTGATCCTAATTTTCTGTTAGGGTTTCATCTTTAACCTTTAGGGAATATTCAACAATTGTCTTGGCATCATAAAAAACTCTTCTTTTTTCAAGCTCTTCAAACATCCTGACAGAATGACTTTAAATCTCTCTTTTCAGGGTTTTCACTTCTCTTTTGAGTCCACTATTTTTACCCATAAAATCTACAAGTGCTTCCTCTCATTATTCATATAAACTACCTTCAGACAATTTTTCAATATAGTCCTGACTTTCACTCAGTTTTTCAGCAAGGTCTCTCCTCTAAGTAAGGGAATGCCTCAGCTTTTCCTTCAATTCATTGATAAATTTTCTTGCATCCTCAAGTTTATTTTCATACTTGTATCTATCCATGTTGAATTATAGGGATATTTTTCTCAAGTGTTAGGATTAATATCAAGGGGACCTAAGTGCTCTAATATCAAATGTTGGAAATATTATGACTAAGAGCGAGGGGGTGAATCACTACAAAAAGGTAATGAACAAATTCAACTATCAATCTAATTAAGTGCACTAGAAACTTCCAAACCACAAAGAATATAATTGAAGTAAACAAATAAAAGTAAAAAATGTCAAATATCCACAACCTCAACACACATAAAATATTTATTTTTATCATGAAAACCCTTGTTAGAGGGAAAAAAACACGGTGTGGATGACACCCACAAGCCCAATACTGCAGTAAATGAGTTTTCCTTGTTAGGAGCTACAAATACCCTTTTTGAGGGTTCACCTTGTTAGGAGTCATTAGTACACTATTAAGAGTACAAACATAGCATCTATGATCTACCTCACTAGAGGATTTAAAATCTCAATAATGAAGCTTCCCTATTAAAGGATTTACGAACAAGAACATGTTAAAGTTCACCCCGTTAGGGGAATCAACCTGATGTAGCTGTTAGGAAAAAAACAAGTTTGTTTATTTGTAGAAAGTCACTAATTTCCTATCTGATCTTTTGATCTCCTTTCCTTCTTGACATTATAATGATCTCTTCTCCTTCAATTTGTGACCTCCTAATCTTAAAATATGATTGCAACCCTAAATCAAACACTGTAGTGATCCTTATATAGACTATCATTAGGTCTCACAAGACCTAGAACTTTCCACCATTATCATCTCTAAGAATTAGCCAACCTCCTCCAAATAAACATAAAAATAATCCAATATGTCATCCTAAAAATATATTTCCAATATTATAATTAATGTGTCAGCCTCAAATCCATTGCCTTAATCAAATTAACATAAAACTTTGATCTGTGATCAGATAGGTAAACTACCTTCACACTCAAAACATAATTCAATCAAAACTTGAGATAAACTGTTGTAGTTGGAATCATGGATTCCATATACCATATACATATTTTATCTCTAATTGTAACATCTAAATCATTCATCAACTTGACTGCTACTAGAATCTGTATCAGATATTTTTCTTCCTGAACACCTATTAACATACATAGTTGATCTTCCCTTTAGCGACATGCATAATTCTTACTGATCATTGTAATCATGATAAATGAATACATTACCATCAAGGAAAACTAATTATATTGATGACATGTAACTGATTGAATGTTTGATAATTTCAATTTGAAGATAAAGAAAGGCATTAAATCAGTTAATGGTTTGTATTAACATTGATCTCAACTTGATATCATCTGTATAGTCATGTACATAATGCCAAAGACTTCAAAGAATCAATGGAACAAAGGTTATTCTTTCATAAATGCATAAAAGTCAAGTACTCACTAAGTGACAGACAATACCAATGAAGTGCACACCAATAGAAAAGGCAAAGAAGAAAAGTCACAGTGATACCTGGTGAGCAAAAGACGGTGTTTCTTGACAAAGAATTACCATAGGATGTCCGACGAGCTGAAAATAGAGTTTCTTGATGAGTAAAGATCCAATGATGCTCGACGGATGGAGATCCTAAAGCTAATTGGAGTCATGCCAATGGAACTATCAATTGTCAGCAACAACAAACTAAAGAGTTGACTGATGGAATAGTGAGTTTAGAAAATAACAAAATATCTAGCTGGCAAGAGCTAAAGATAGACTTAACTGGTTGTTTTCTTTTTTTTATTTGACCAGAGTTAAGTGATTTATTTAAACATGATTTGTGCAGTTGGCATGAAGAAAACTACGAGAAAAATTATGAGTTATGCTTTAAATCTAATTGGCTAGATTGTTTTTCACGCCAAGAATCAAGAATCAAGAAGCAATGAATATTATGTCTATATAAGAGACATGCTTAATTGATTTTCAGATATATTACATTCATGAAAAGGGAATAAGGGGAGTCAATAAAAAGAGGATGCTGAAGAGAAATTGATGAAGAAAAACTTCATGTAGTACTGATCAATCATGCTGAAGGAGAGCTAAGGAATTCTGCAAACATCGATGAACAGTGAGCATAGCATCATAGAGCAGAAAGTGTGGAGCACAAAAGAATTGAATTGGTACATTGATCAGAGAGGTAATGTACTTAAATAGATCTGAAAATCTATAATTCAAGTTGCATTAGAAATAGGTCATATTATTTCAATTTAACCATTAAAGCATAAAGTCTCTTAACATAGTAGGACTTAACAGTCTTTGATATATTGATGTACATCCCAAGGAGTGCCAAAAAGGTTGATTCATGAAAGTAGCATTGGATATGCCCAATGTCTATTGATATTCTAAGAGAGAGGTTGATTCAAGGATGGTAGCATTAGATGCCCGATACTAAGTGACAACCTATATGTGTAAAATCCTCTAACAAGGTCACACCTAATAGTGTGTTTGTAACCTTTAATAGGGTTGGCTTTTAACAGGGCTCATTTCAGAAGAGTGAAAATTTGGGGTACCAGTCCCAGTGGTTTTTCCCTTAACAGGGTTTCCACATTAAAATCCATGTGTTATATGTGTGTATGATGCATTTCTTTATTATTTTTTATCTTACATAATTCATTCTAGATATATCGGTATACTCTACATATTTACTGTATTCAGTAAATAATTATACTGTTTATCGGTAATCAAGGATAATAAGGACAAACAAGGAAAAGTGACAGACAGCTAATCATTATAAGTATTTCATGGCATGCATCTTGTAGGGACATAATAATATGAGCTTTAATGATTGGTGGTTAAGTTTAAGGATAAGTTTTTGAGGCCACTTATTCACCCCCCTCTTAGTTATTACTAACAATTGGTATCAGAGCTTGTGTGCTTAGAAGGAAGGTTTCAAGACCTAAGCCAAAGTTCACAAGATGAATAGACAAGATGTGCCAAAGTTGAACAAAGATAATTTTGCTTCATGGTAGAGAAGGATAAGACTCCACTTATCAAGTACTGGGAATGATGTTACTCAATTCCTAGAAACTAAATATGTGTTGCCCACAGGAGCACCAACAATTGAATAAATGAGAGAGAAGTATGAAAATAATGACATGATGATAGATATTGCTTCCTCACTCTCTGATGCTGAATTTGAAGATACCAAAGAATGCAAAACTGCAAAGCAGATGTGGGATAAATTGAAGCTTGTACATGGTGGTGACAAAAATGTTTTGAGAGCCAAGGCAGAAAGCCTTAGAGGAAAGTTTGATAATCTCAAAATGAAAGAAGGAGAAAACATCACTCAGTACAACACAAGAATAAAAGAGGTAGTCAATGCTATCCGAGGAGTTGGAGATGTACTAGAAGAGGATACAGTGGTAAGTAAAATTCTAATAACCTTATTGCCTACTTATGCTATTAGAGTATCTTCCATTCAAGAAATGAGAGCACTAGTAAATAGCAATGTTACTCTAGACAGTTTAATTGGAAGATTGATTTTATTTGAGATGAATAACTTTGATAATAGTGTCTTACCAAACATAGAGTTTGCATTCAAAACTTCTATGAGAATAAGTAAATCAAGTCACAAAAACACGATGAGAAAAGATAGTGATAGTGAAAATGAAGAAGATGATCTTGATGAAATTGAAGCACTTATGGCTAGAAGAATGCAGAGAGGCAAAGGTAAATACAAAGGTAAATTACAACTTGTTTGTTTTAATTGCAAAGAAATTGGACACTTTGTTGCAAGATGTACTAATATAAGAAAAGATGACAGAAGTAATGAAAAATATTTTGAGAAGAAGTCTGACAGAGGTGATTATAAAAGCTACTGACAATCATAAAGAAGAGATACCTGAGACTATAAGGAAAAAGGAAAGAATGTCAGCTACCTATAAAAATGCAAGGATGATGATACTGACACGGAATTTGATGAAGAAGTCAAGATGGTGTTTGTGGCTGTAAAAGATGATTCAGATGATGATGAAGATAAGTATGTAGAAATAGCTCTCATATCTAAAATTAGCAAAAATGATGTTTGGATCATAGATAGTGGATGCACTCATCATATGACCAGTGGTAAGAAAAATTTGGAGACTTTTGAATACTACAAGGGTGGATCAGTAAGAATGGGAAATGATACACGTTGTCCAGTTAAAGGTAGAGGAACAATAATGTTGAATAACCAGATAAAGTGTGAGAATGCTTATTGGGTAAATGGATTGAATTATAATCTATTGAGTGTTTCTCAGTTTAATAATTCAGGCCACAAAGTTTCATTTGAAAATAAGAAGGCAAAGATCTTCAACAAATCTAAAAATTTGATTGGTACTAGTGAGTAGAATAAAGGTAACTTATTCTATCTGAATGATACTGACTCCACTTGTTTGATTTCAACAAATGAAGATATATGGTTATGGCACAAAATTTTGTGTCATGTGAACTTTGACAACATGATAAAGATTAGGAAAAAGAGAAATGTCAGAGGCTTACTGACGATGACCAAGCCCGACAACATCATGTGTAAAAACTGTCAAAAAGGTAAAATGAAAAAGTCTAGTTTCAAAAGCAAAACCCATACATCTGATGCAATTCTAGAATTAGTCCATACTGATTTATGTATACCTATGAGGACAAAGAGTAATTATGGAGATGGATATTTTATTCTCTTTGTTGATGATTACTCTAGAATGATGATAGTTATGTTTCTAAAAGATAGATCAGAAGCATTTAAGATGTTTAAATGGTATAAGGCTATGGTAGAGAAACAAAGTGGTAAGGATCTAAAATTTTTGAGATCAAATAGAGGAGGAGAATTTATATCAGATGAATTCACTAATTTTTGTAATGAGCATGGTATAAAAAGACAGGTTTCTACACCAAGAACACCACAACAAAATGGGATTGCTGAGAGAAGGAATAGATCAATAGTTTATTGTGCTAGAACACTGATGATAGAAAAAGGTATCACCCAAATATTCTAGAGGGAAGCTGTTAGTACTACTATTTACACACTGAACAATGTACAATTGAAGAAAGACACCAAGAAGACACCTTATGAGCTATGGTATGGATACACACCTAATGTAAGTTATTTCAAAATTTTTGGCAGTCAATGTTATATCTTAAAAGATGATAGAAATGGAAAAATTGACTCCAAGAGTGATAAAGGAATTTTTCTATGGTATTCTACCAAGAGAAAGGCTTACAAATGTCTAAGCAAAGCCTCTAACAAAATTATTGAAAGTGAAAATGTAAAGATAGATGAATTTGCAGAGAAGAATGAACAAGAAAGCACTAAAGAACCAGATGACTACAATAAGTTCACTTACAATGAGGAACCCGACACTCTACCCTACCAACAATGTAGAGGTCCTAAGCTACAAATCATTACTCCCAAGCATCAGGCTACAAATACCGATGGTCAGAATAATGATCAAGATAATGTGCAAGGTGATGAAGAACAGAATGAAGATCAAAATGATAATCAACCTAATACACAAAGAACTATACATGTACTTGCAAGATATGTAAGAATGAATATGTTATACCCTACATCCCCGTCCCTACATTTTGTGTGCAAAATGTTGGGTCCCCCTTTTTTTTCTTTGCCTTTTGTTGCGGCTTTGCCTTGTATTTCTTTTCCTTTTTGCTTTCTTTCTCCAGGGTTTTCTTCCCCGGAGTGTGTCATTTCCTTGGTTTGTTTTTCCCCTCCAGGATCGCAGATCTCGGAGGTTGCCTTTTGGTTGGCAGCTTGACCCTGGACCCCGGGATTCTTTGTGATGATGTTCCTAAGTCTTAGGAATATCATCGCAAGGAATCCCCGGGCCCGGAGTCTGGGTGTTTCGCTTAACCTGAAATCTCTGGAATGTGGAGGATTACTTTTTACCGTGGGTATAAATAGACTCACTTGTCATTATCACACTTACCGTGATTAAAATCTTTGAAGCACTTAGAGAGAAATAGAGCGATTTTCAAAGTGATTAGCAGAACAGTTACAGAGAGATTTGCGATAATCAAAGCTTAACACCTTCTACTATTCTCAGACGTACGCTAGTGCTCCGTGGTGGTGATCTTGACAGCTTGGCGGTTTGAAGTTGTTGCAGAGTGCTCCTGGTGATCTTTCCCTTCCTTTGCCTTCTATGTTTTTAGGTTGGTTCCTCCGTTTCCCTCCTCTTCCTTCTTGCTTTCATTTTCTGGTGTTCTTTGTTTTTTTTGCTTGCCTTTGTTTTCGTTTGCTTTGTTTTTGTTTGCTTTGTTTCTCTGTTGCCTCTTTGGTTTTTGGGTTTTGCCGCTTGCTAGTGGCTTGGCTCTGCCAGAAGGTTGTCCGCCTTCTGTGTAGAATGTAGATAGTTTGTAAATAGTTTGTAAATCATTTGTAAATAGTCTGTAAATAGCATGTACATGGTGTAAATAGTTGTATATTCTTGTTTCAGCTTTGTCTGGTTTGTTTTGCGGGAGTCGCCCATGTGTATATTCATGTATATATGTATATTTGTGTAGGTAACCCTTGTATATATCCCTCCTTCCTGTGTATATACCCTTCGGCTCTCTGTATATCCTTCCGGGTGGCTCGACGAGCTGGTCGAGTCACCCTTGCTGTTGGTTTTTCACTTCAAATTTGCTTCAAGGCAGAAAACCACCTGTTTGAAACTCGGCTCTTGGCCGGTTTCAAACAGGCAATTTTCTCTCTCCTCCATCAAGGCTGTCAGAACCTTATTTATTTTCCATGCGCGCAATTACTTCTGGCCAAGTGGCTCTCCCTTTTCGCGCGTTCGAACAATCAACTCCGCCGCCAGCACTATCCCATCCATTCAATGCTAGCGCACATGGCATCCACCTGGACCTGCTTCCACTTTCTTCTTTACTAACGGTCATTTCTCCGGGCTTCAGGCACCCTTTCTGCCATTCACCCCATATCTTCATCAAGTGTGACAAAATTACCCCAGACCCCAGAGATATAATAAAGAATGCTAAGTTTATGTTTTGCTTTTCGGATACTTGTGCGAAAAACTAACTTTTCAGGAAAAGCAAACGGCGTGGTGGTAAGAACCCCAGACCCTGGAGTTATTGTTTACTTTGATAAATGTGTTCTGACGGTCACTTTGTCTTGCAGGTCCGGACTTCACTTTACAACCATGTCTGAAGCATCTGCCTCATCCCCTCCCGGATGTCCAGAGTTGCCATCCACAACCGAGACCAAGGCAGCGGCAAAGTCTAAGATAGAGAAGGCCCTGGAAAAGCTCTCCCTCACCATGAAGTATATGCAGGGTGAGGAGATTGTGGGCTCAAAGATTGAGTCCCAAGTGAAATTTATGACCGACCCCAGTGTTGAAACTTGGGCAGAAATGCAGGCTCTAGTAAAGATAATGCATATACAGCGGCAGGCTGGAGATACCATTGCGACTAACATTGGAGATTCTGGAATTATTTGGGAAGCTTGCTTCCCATGCTCTCTGTAGTCTCCGGAGCTTGTTCTTACTCTGGCAGCCCACTATAAATATTCTATCCGGGTCGTCATGTTAGCACCAGCAGAACCGTCGGGATTCCCCACTCCACTGGTGTCCCTTGACCCAGTTACTTTCCAAGCAGGCCTGGGAATCCCGTAATTTGAGAGATCCTCGGTGCTCACGAGGACAGAG
>MU223804.1:89705-123845 GCA_018584345.1 Thuja plicata | reverse complement strand
GAATGAAGATAGATATCCCCCGCTCTGAATTCAAGGAAAGCATCCAAATGGGGATGATTGCATTGGCCTGGGTATTTGGGCAGCCCTCCGCCCAGGAATTTGCAAAGTGGATGTATTATTTCCTCCTAGGCATCTCCGCTAAGGGAGAATTATTCGACTGGGCGACCATTATCTCCAACCACATCGACTCCCAGTTCCGACAGCTGAATGAGAATAAGAAGTTCTACATGACTTCTTATGTTTTCTGGGCTTTGGCCCAACAAAGGCCCCACTCCAATGGCCTACTTACAGATGGCGTTCTCAGAGTTGGCCGGGGACAAAAAGCACCGTGGGACCATTTCCTACATATTCAATGGGAAGCCAGCTTCCCCAGTTACTGCCGGGTAAATGACTCCTTCGTTTACTACCATTTGCTCACACCCACCTGGGATGCCGGGTACCGCCTGTCTAAGGAGGCGATGAAATTGGTTAGTAGTTATGGGCACTACTACATCTAGTTCTAGCAGCACACATACATTAGGGTCGCTGGCTTCTCTGAGAAACCCTACTTGTTGCCCAAGCATTGTGGGGACAAGATCGTGCTGCTCGAATACTGTCGGCAGATGATGGAGCTGCATGCCCTCTTGGCCCACAAGAAGGTCCCAAAAATTTCATTCCCAATATCCTGTGGTAACTATACCTGCAATCTGGCCACCGCAAAGGAGGCAGACAATGAGCTTCAATGTTACAACTTGCAGGAATTTTATCTGGTGCAGAAAAATTTTAATCCACAGGGCAGAATTGCAATGGCACTGCCCCGGGCTGCGGACCCCCACTACGCACACATAGAAGACTTCTGGGAAGATTTCCAGGATGATATGGATGTGCGCAGCCGGCATTATGACAGAATGATGGCTGGAATGATGCAGGAGCTAAAGCTCCAGAGATTCCCGGCGGGCTTTTCGGATGATGCCCCCACTATAGATCCCCAGTACAAAGAGAAGGGGAAAGACAAAATGCCCCTAGTGCCAATGAATTGGGGTGTCCAGGAGGACCACACAATTGAGGACTTCACTTGGGAGGTGCTCGAGAGAATTCATGCCTATTTTAAGAAGGCATGCCCCGGGAGTGCTTGCCTGGCCTCCCGGCCGGTAAAAAAAGCACCACCACCAGTACTAAGGTTGACTCCGGGGGCCGGGACTTCTGCACAAGGTGCAGATAGAGGAAAAGGGATAGATACAACTCCCCCCACACAGCAAGTCCCCATCCAAGAGTAGATTAGGCAATCTGTAGCGGCCTCCCAACAAATGAGGGAGAAATTGATCACAAGGCTTGCCACTCCCCCGCTGATGGCCAGCCAAATTCGTCCTCCTTCCTCCCCATCGCTGGCAGCCCTAATGGCGAAGGCGACAGGGGTGGATCCTCTAGAGGCAGCAGCAATAGCAGATGCGGGGCCGCCTTTGATCACCCGGAGGAAGAGAAAGCACATAAAATAGCCTAAGGCAGAACCGACGCCCAGGGATTCCCTCCCAAAATAAGTAGAGATCCTTTCTTCTAGTTCCCCGGAACCAGAGAGGGAAACAGAATAGGAAAATATCCCAGCCAGTCCCCCTCCAGAAGAGGAGTTTGATATGTTTGTAGCCGATGAGTTCGGAAATCTGCAAGGGGACGATACACAAACAGGGACAGATGTCCCGGAGCAAGAACAAGAGGCTATGGACCTAGAAAACTGGGAAGAAGAAGCTGCGGGACAACAAGAGTAGCAGACAGAAGAAAAGAGGCCAGAACCAGAGATTATTTTTGGAGCCTCAGAAATAGAAGGTCCGGGAGTGGGCCAACAACTGCCGAATGAACCAAAGGCATCCACTGGGGAACCCAGACCTGGAACTTCAGGACCAACCGTAACTCTAGCAGCCTCGTTCCCAAGGCCACCCCCAGGACAAACCTTCGGGCAGGTAATCACAGCGGCCCAAACTCTGAATCTTGGCCTGATCCCACCCCTGCTGCCCATAGATGAAGCAGAAGAGGAAGAGAAGCATGAAGAAGAGATCCCTGAGGAAGCCAATCAGGGTCTAGACACAACAATTAACATCGCGAACCAGGCTGAGGAGATAGAAATTGAAGAAGATGTTGCTACAGAAGAAGTTCCAGTAGGAAGGGAAACAGAGGAAATACCTGTTGAAAAGGAGCAGCTGCCACCGGACACCGGGAGAGGATTCAAAGAACAAACTCTGGCAGGAAGGCCAACCCTCCCACCTCCATGGTTGGTAGAGAGCAGGAAAAGGAAAGCCCAATCAGCTCCAAAGTCCCTATCTCCCTGGCCAAAATGATGGCTTTGGCTCAGGCCCCACCAAAAGAAAAGAAGGCCCGGACAGTTCATACTCTTCAAACTGGGCCAGGCGGAGAAACAATTGCGGTCATGGCAACACCTCCCCCAGATGCCGATGAAGCAACCGCGGATCCCATGGACTACAATATCACGGAGGTACCCTTGGGCAAAAGAGGAAAGTAGGGCAAAGTGGACCTGCTAAAAGAAGCGGCACGGGCAGTGGAGGCCCTATACAAAAAAGAGGCCCAGAGGCTCAAGGCAGAAAAGGAGAAGAGTGCAAAGCTTATGGGGTTACTTATAGAGCTGGCCCGGCCCCTCAATGCCGCCCCTCCACAGACCTCCACATCAGAGGAGTTACCGTAGAGTGAAATAGACTCCCTGCGAGTAATGAAGAAGAAGGCCCAGGTAGTAGATGATTGGGTCGCTCTACAAATAGGAAACACCCGGCATTTCCTAGCGGCCACTCTCCCAGATTTATATACAGCTCGACAGATTATTTTGTAGGCAGAAGCACTGATTGAGCAGTGGGAAAGTGACGCCGAGAATTATCAGGCATGGAAGGTAGAGTTTGAAGAACTCCTCGCCCTAGGAGAAGATATAATTTCCGAATCCAAAATTCTGGGTGAGGAATCATTTGATTTCGTAAAGGCTCAGCACTCCAGACTGGACCTCACATTGGAGGTAACCAGGCAACTGGTAGATTCTTTACAAGAAAAGATAAACATGATGAAGTGTTCTTTTAATTTATATAAGTCATTTGTAATGAAGGCTTCCGGGGTTGATCCCCTTGCTACAAATACTTATACCCCCGAGGAGTCAGTTTTGGGGAATTTTGATGAAAGGATGGCATCCCGGTATCAGTCCCCAGAGGGAATGGATGGGGCCCGGACGGCAAAGCTAACCAAAATGGTGCTTAAGGGCCATGATGCCGCTAGGATGGCAGATGAATTCAGGAATAATGTTCTGGACTTGGCGGAACAAGTTGAAGTGGCCAGACACAGAAGGGCCAGCCTAAGGAAGATTGATGAAGAAGGCATTTTCCGCATCCTTCAGGCCTTCAATGATAATAAACAGCCTTGAGCATTCCCCGAGAACCGGGGAAATTTGAGCATTCAGCATTCTTTATTCTTTCGGGGACATAAGTTCCCAAATCCCGGAGTTCCGGATCCAAAATTTTGTATTCTTTAAAGTGATCTGCGTCCCGGTCCCCGAGGCCGACCGGTCACTTTTAGAGGTGGTTAATAAAGACTGTCAGAGGGTAGTTGGATACATCAAGAGGCATTGGCTCGATAGTTGGTTTCTGATAGGGTGATCTTCTTGAGGCACCGTTTAAAGGTACACCTAGCACATTAGAGACAGGGTGCCGCATTTCCCATTTATGAGGCATGTAGCCTCGGTCCCCGGGGGACCTACTTTCTTCTTTCTTCTCTCCATCTCTCTTCTCAAGGCTGATTCTTTCAATGTATATTCTTATCTTCTTCCTCTGACCTGGCAGACCTATTCTGTCTCTAGGTCTTTTGTAGGGTGGCACAGGTAGTACCGGCCCCCAGATATTGTATTTTATTAAAGAGCAGTAAAATAGGGTTAGGGTTAGAAAGAGTTGTATAAATAGGCAAATCAGCCCATTTCCAAGGGTCGGCAAAATTGATGATTTTGTTGTCCATAAGAAATAGCAAAAGTAATTTTCTAGTTTCAGTTGCAGAGCTCAATGCTCCATTGTTATGTTCTTGATAGTTAAATGCTCCCTTGGAGCCACCATTGTATCACACACCAGTGCTTGCTGGACTACATTAATGAAGAAGGAAGGATTCTTGGCAATGAAGTTGTTAACGTCTCTGCTTCTGAGTTAATGGTATTTCATGTTTTGATGTTCTGTATGTCCTTCACTCTGATATTTTAAAGTAGATTAACGACCTCTTTATTTTCGCTACTGATAAAATGCTAACTGATGGTTGTGTGTTTCTTCAGTATTTAGTGTAGTCTTTCAGAGTGTTGTTGATGTTCCAGACTTTTCAGCATGACTATAGCTAGATAAATGCCTCTAACCCTGTAGGATCTTTTTCATTTTATTTTCTAAGTGTGGAATACTCCGGGAAACCCTTACTACTTTGAATCTCCGGGAGGATGAGTTGAAGTAACTAGCTATCCCCCTCGAAAATAGTCACCTCTCCCAACCGAGCCCCGCACCGTCATGACCCGACACCCAGGTGCTTGAAGGCCCGAAGGATTTATTTCCCCCGGACAACCTTTGCAGGCGGAGTTGGCCAATTTCTCTGGAACTCGGTGACAACTTATGACTGTTGGTGGACCCGGTCAACAAAACCCCGTCAACAGAATCATCTAGAGATCCAGATCATAGGAGATAAGAAAATTGGTACAAGAACAAGAAGTAAGTCACTAAACTCAAGCTGTCTAATTTGTGAGTTTGAGCCAAAATTTGTCAATGCTGCACTAGATAATGAAGAATGGATAAGTGCTATAAATGATGAGATTGAGCAGATTGAGAAAAAAAAAACATGGTCACTTGTGCCAAGACCAGATGACAAGAATGTCATCGGTACAAAATGGATATTCAAGAATAAGCTGAATGATAATGGAGAAGTCAGAAGGAACAAAGAAAGACTAGTATGCAAGGGGTGTGCACAAGAGGAAGGTATAGACTATGGAGAGACCTTTGCACCCGTTGCTAGGCTAGAAGGAGTAAGAATATTACTTGCTTATGCTGCATTCAAAGGATTCAAAGTATATCAAATGGATGTCAAATCAACATTCCTAAATGGAATACTTGAAGAAGAGGTATACATTGAACAACTAGAAGGGTTTGTTGATCCAGACAAAAGGAACATGGTATGTAGACTTCACAAAGCCTTGTATGGATTGACACAAGCTCCAAGAGCCTTGTATGAATGACTTCATTCCTATCTAATAAGTATTGGATTTGTAAGGACTAGTGAAAACAATAATCTTTATTTAAAGGAAGATACTGATGCTAACACTTTGATTACTAAAATATTTGTTGATAACATCATATTTGGAGGCAATGATATGCTATGAAAATAATTTGCAAATGAGATGAGAAAAGAGTTTGAGATGTCTATGGTTGGAGAAATCAAGTTCTTTCTTGGTCTCCAGATCATGCAACAAGGAGAAGGTATTTTCATTACATAGTCCAAGTACATCAAAGACGTCCTAAAAATATTCAAGATGGAAGAATCCAAACTATTTGGAACACTGATGGCTATTGGATGTAAGTTAACAAAGGAGGACAAGACAACATAGGTAAATCAGACTTTGTACAGATCAATGATTGGAAAAGTCATGTATGATGTACACACTAGACCAGATATTGCACATGGAGTAGGAATTGTTGCTAGATTTTTTGCTAACCCCAGAGAATCACATATGACTGCTTTGAAAAGAATTCCAAGATATCTAACAAATACTAAAGAATTTGGGTTATGGTATAGAAGAGAAGGCAAATTTGAACTCAAGTTGTTTACCGACCCTGATTGGGCTGGAAATCTTGATGACTGGAAGAGCACAAGTGGAGGAGCATTATTTATGGGTGACAAACTTGTCACATGGATTAGCAAGAAGCAAGGATGCATCTCTCAGTCTACTACAAAAGCAGAATATGTTGTTGTTGCTGCAAATTACTCAAACATTGCATAGATCAAATAGTTGCTGGAAGGTATGCATATGAAGATCTTAGAACCAGTGATTATCTATTGTGATAACACTAGTGCAATAAACATTTCCAAGAATCCAGTCATACATGCTATGACTAAACACATTTCCATCAAGTATCATTACTTTAGAGAACAAGTTAAAGAAAAAGAGGTGATACTTGAGTATGTGCAATCAAAAGAACAAGTGGTTGATATCTTCACCAAGCCACTGCCCAAGGATACATTTGAGTACTTAAGAAAGGGACTAGGGCTCAAACCCTTGTCTACCAGTTAGTAAAATCACTAAAGGCTACATCAAGCTACATATTATCATAATATCATTCATGTTGATGCAAGAAAAATGATGAACTTCAAAAGATACATCTATATACAAACAGGTATATATCATAACCAAGCACAAGAGCATATTGTTGTATTACTGATGGATAAGGGAAATTCAAGGAATATATTATGGATAGAATAAAAATTATTGCTTGACATGAATGTCAGATATTTGCAAAATATTTGTTTGGCATTACTGTCAAAGGGAGAGAGATTATTGATATTATCACATCCTTCAGGAAAAAGAGAGATAGATTATCCATCATTAGATTACTCCAACAAGGAGAGATTATTATATTCCATGTTATCACATCCTTCAAGAAAAAGAGAGATAGATTATCCATCATCAGATTACTCCAACAGGGAGAGATTATTATATCCTAAGGGAGAGAAAATTGTATGAAAGATGATTATACAAAGGGAGATTTGCTGACAAAATAATGCTCCTCCACATAAATAATTCTCCTCCCCTTAATCCCTTTTTGTTAATGTAATATATCTGAAAATTAATTAAGCCTATCTCTTATATAGACATAATATTCATTGCTTCTTGATTCTTGATTCTTGGCGTGAAAAATAATCCAGCCAATTATATTTAAAGCATAACTCATAATTTTTCTTGTAGTTATCTTCATGCCAACTACACAAATCATGTTTAAATCAATCACTTAACTCTGGTCGAATAAAAAAAAGAAAACAACTAGTTAAGTCTATCTTCAGCTCTTGCCAACTAGATATTTTGTCATTTTCTAAACTCTCTAAATCATATATCCTATAAAACTATCATATTGGAAAAAAAATTCTTCCATTCTCTCAAGATCAATAGGATCTTGCAAACCAAGTGATTGATGTGAATTTCTTCCCAACAATACATCGTATCTGCTAGAAAATGGACCACTTTATGTTTGTGAATGCTTTGATTCGTCCATTTTCTCTATAACCTCATCTTGATTTTCTTCAATCTTATCAGACATATTCTCCACTCTCAATGCCTTAGGCATATCAGGTGAATTATTTGTTCTAACCTCTTCCCCTCTGGTATCCTCTATATCCATAACATCAGTATGAACATCATCAGTATTTTCATCAATTTTATTATCATGTTCAACCTCAACATCCACATATTTGATTTTGGTGAATCATTTTCCTCACATAATTATGAAGGATCAATGTAGGAATCTTTATCACGTTCTTTCTTCTCATCATCATCCAATCTATCAAGGGTAACTACCACACCACCAATGTAAACATCAGGTTCCCTAGTTGTAGAAAATAATTTCTCATCAATGAACAATATATCCTCTTTCCTCTTAGTTAAAGGCTCTTTAATTTTATGTACATCATTTGTGAATTCAATTAACATTTTACTTATAATAACACCAGTTTCTAAAATAATTTATTCTAATCTTCCATCCATTAACATGTCAAATACCTCTTCTTTGTTTCTTCAAGTAAGTCTTTTCTTTCAACATCACTGATGACCAGAAACATCTTCGATATAGAACTTGTCTCCATTATCATTTTATCTTCCTATAGAGCTACCAATATTCTCTCTTCTAATTTTACCTATAAATGATGAGGTATTTGATCCTTTATTTCAACCAGTGTTATACTAAATTTGTTTAAATGTGTTATTACACTTTGTTCTAGTCATTTTTCTCTCAATTTGGTCAAATACTTGATAGTACTTCTTTAATTCAATCAAAATACCATGCTTAACAATTTCAATATTATATCAACAATATTCTCATATTTTCTTACACTCATAGGCATCTCCTTGACAATTTTTTTTGTAGTAGCACCTTCAATCCTTTCCCTCTTCTTTGACTGATCACATTGAGTGGAAGAATCATCATTGTTTTCCTTTTCTCTCTTCCTTTTCAGGCATATACTCTTTTTATTCAGTCTCCTTAGGACAAGTTCAAACTTTGATTTATCATATTGAAAAGTGTCGAATGAAGTCTTGAAACACCTTTAAATCATAAAATTCAATATGATTTTCTCAATAAATGTCATTCATACCCTAACTCTCAAAAAAAATTCTATAGTCAGTGAATTGTAAATATACCTTTTATCCTCAAAATGAGTATAAAATATTTTGCGGTTCCAATCATAGCCTCGCAAAACCGATCTTTAACTACATATTCAATCAATGTCAAAACTGCCCAATTCTCGGGGCTCCATAAGATTTTTTGATAAAAATATCATTTAGGTCCTATGACCTAATTTTTTATTGAAGAGGGATCCACACCAAAAGCTGGTGATATCTTCCCGGAAACATCAATCTATCCCTCTCTTACTTGTTCATTTCCTTTCTTACTTCATTTTCATCAATTGCTATGCCTTTGATGTTATTGTTTACACTCTTCTTATCTACTAAACCAATCATTCTCATTCCAACATTATTATATCTTCAATACTTAGATATATGTCCATAATTATTTCATTTGTAACAAATGACATTCTAATTTACATACCTCTGATTTATCATAGTATTCCTCAATCTATAATTCCTTTCAATATGACCAAAGTAATTGCATTTGTAGCATGTAGGATTTCCTCCACTTGTATTAGATCTGGATTTGGATCTTCATTATTTAGATTTGTGTCCATATTTCCAAGATTTGAAACAATATCTAATAAAAGGTATAGTAGTTTAATTTCTCAAACATTCATTTTACCTATGTCAAAGCCTATTGAATGTATAACATCTTCCATTGGATCTTTGTCCATTTTTTTTATTCCAAGGTGTATTCTTAGGTGGCTCAGTCTGATCTTCCTTTTCTTCAATAGTTTTATAAAATACACCTAGTTCATACCCTTATCCATTCTTATCTCCATGTGGTTTTTTACTTTCAATCTATTCAACAAGCTTCTTAGAGCTAGATCTGATATTTTCTTGAATTTCTCTGGCATCAGCTAAAACTCTTCTTAATATATCTTAAACTATTTCTAGTTATTACTCATTATGTTTAGATTCTTCAAGGAAAACTTTCAACTATCAAACTTCACTATTCAACTTGTAGAAATATTCACTTTTAGCAATGAGGGATTCTTCAAGAGTCTTCCTAGCTTCAATTTCTTTAGTGATCTTGATCGCCATAGATTCCATTTCATTTTTTAGATTGCTTTTTTCTTTCACAATTTTATCATATTCTTTAGGTTAGTCACTGTTAGGCGTAGAGTTACTGCCTTTCATTTATAGCTGATCTACCATTCCTTTTCTCCTATCTTTGGATTTCCTTAATTTCTCTTTCAAAATTTAAATGAATCCATTAGCTTCTTTCAATTTACTTCTACATTAAGAATACGAGTGTTGGATTTTTCAAGGTTATTAAATGTATTCAAAAGATAAATTTGAATATAGCTAGGTGTTGCGATCAGGATCTTACTCAAGATATTAAAATTCTTCCAATGAACTAGGATATGATACCAAAAGTTAGGATTAGGGAGAACTGAGAGGGGGGGTGAATCAGTGCAACAATGTTCTTTAACTTCTTTAACCGACACCACAACTTAATACATAAACTAAATGAAAGTAAACTAATCAAGATACACAACATGAACATCATAAAACCATGTTTTGTTATCAAGGAAAACTTGGTTAACATGAAACCCTAGTGGGGATGATACCCTAAAATATCTTGCTACTACAGTAATAAATGCCTGGTTAGAGGCATAAGTACAATAAGGGGATTGCACTTGCATTCAAGCTTACAACCTAGAGCTCACTTCTCAATTACACAAAACCAAATACATCAAGGCTTATAACCAATAGCATAACCAAAATGGACTTTCATTCCTATAGAAAACTGACTTGTAGCATTAAAAATGCCTATGCAATTACAATGAAGCTTTGAACATAAATTTTCACATCCAACATAATCTTTGTATGCTATTTTCATGGTACATGAGCACCTAGGTAGGGCCAAATGGTATCCTAGGGCTTCTAGTTTTTTTTTAAGCTTGTAGTGGTCTTAGCAAAACCACTAGTGGAATAATAGGAATAGATGGGTCCTAGGGTGTGTTGACTTACATCAGGAGGCTTTAAGAGGTCCTTAGTAACTTTCTTTGCAAGTGTTGTCCAAATTTATCAATTTGTGTTCATGTTGCTAGTGTAATGGAAATGTGGTATTTATGCATTTAGGGGTCAAATTGGACAAAGAAGGGTTTAGGAGACCTATTTTATGTTTAATTATCCTAGTTATGCAGTTGGTTAAGTTTCTTGAGTTGATTGACCAAGTTGTATACAAGAATCCCAAAAGTTGTAAAAGTTGTCAATGTTGTCATTGACAACATTGCCAACATTTCTTGCAATGATGTCTTTTCGAGAATTCAGGTTTCTAACTATTTGAAACCATGAAAATATGTTGATGGTAAAGTATATAAGGCATCCCTATACCTTTGTATCAGGCTGGTGGGGTTTTGAATTTTTGTGTACACACCGTGTTACTGAAAAACCAGTTACAGTTAAGAATTTTCTTTGCATTTTGGTGTTTAATGGATTGAACTCTTCATTTTCTTTGGTGCATGAATTAGTGTGTGTAAATTATTGCATGTGATTAGTTTTTTTTTTTGTTCATATTTCCTTTCTTATGTAAAAAATTTTCATTTATGCCTTGGCACTAGTCTGAACCAGGCAGTTTCTCAAAATGGGGTCATAAGTTCTCTTTCCACCGTGGATTCTTTGTGGGCCTTTGGAATTAATGATATGACTCCTTCTACATATTGTATAGTGAAGGATGGGCCCTGGAAGGAAAGAAATATATTTTTCAATGATGCCCTAGGTGAGTCAGAGATGCATGGCTAGGGATCACATAGAGTTGCAAAGGGGTTAGTGGGGATTGAAAGCATTGATTGCTTCAATCAGAGCTTGTGGGGAGGTGGAGATATGTGTAAAGAAGTCCCAAATTAAATGGGAGGATTTGGTGAGGGATTATTTATGTTGAAAATGAATATTATGATGACCATGCCCTGTTTTAGTTGAAACCCTTAAATTTAGGCTTGTATGTAGGTACCCACTATACGGACAACTTGAGGAGGAAAGACCTAGAAAATATTTTAGATATTTATAAAGGGTGTCAGAATCAAAATTTGTTTTTATATATTATTAAGGATTATTTCAAGTTATTTTGAAAAAGGTACCTAATTAGGCCTAATTTCTTGTAGCCCTATTTTGTGTGAATTTTCTATGTTTCTTGAAACTCTTTAGGGTTCTTTTGCAAAGTGTGGTTGTAGGTATTGGATTGGATCCAATTGACATCCAAGAAGCCTACCTCTCCATTTGGAATTAATCTTGATCATGTTGGATCCGTTAGTGAAGATGGTGCAAGAAGAGCTCCATGGGCTTGGTGACGAGTGATTTGTTTTCTTGATTGGTGTATACAAGTTGAAAGAAGGATCTTGTGTAGAGAATCCCTGGGAGATTAGGGTTAGTCAAAAACCCTAATAGGTCAAATAAGTTGCCTATAGGATACCCTAGAAGAGTATAGGGTACAAATAAAGACTTGTAGCTACATTTGATTCATATCAGAGCCAGTTAAAGACTTGGGAAAACAATGTACATCTGCAGCTACTGGTGAATTAGTGAGAGAGTCAAACATGGTGACTAATGTAGAGCTAGCTAAAGAGGTGGATGAGAAAAAGGAGAAGAACAAGATCCTTGAAGAATCCTTCAAAGGAATAAAGACAAGACTAGAAGAAGTTGCTAATGCAGCTAGGAACAAAGAATTTGAAAGTAGTGATAGGGGTAAAAATATTGTTGAGGAAGACATTATCCCTGAACCAGACCCTGTCTTGAATGAAGAACCCTTCTTAAAATCCATAAAATCCCTAGGAGGGAAGGCATTGGAAGGTGTACCCCTGATTAGTGGGAAGATGGACATCAAAGCAATGAGGGATTGGATTGATGGAATGGAGAACCATTTCAAATGTGAAGGTGTGACAGAGGCACAAAAGCTCAAGGTGGCCAAGTCAAGATTCAGAGGGTTAACACTAACATGGTGGAAGTATCTTAAAGATGAGAGGATTAGAATGGGAAAGAAACCTATAGCCAATTGAAATGTCATGGTGACCAAGGTAAAAGAAAATTATCTACCAGAGGACTATGATATTCAAATCCATACAAAAGGACATGGATGTGGCTTCTTATATAGAGGAGTTTTAGAGATTATGTCTTAGGTCCAAGAAACAAGAAGAAGAATCAATAAAGGTGGAAAGTTACTTGGGTGGTTTGAGGTGGAACATCCAAGAAGAGATTATTCTATGGACACCAACCATAGTTTAGAGGTGTCATTAACTAGGTCTAAATGTGGAGGAAAATAATAGAAAGAAAGGTGACTCTAACTTCAAAAATAGAGGTAGGGGAAGAGACCAACAGGGTTAGAGAGGGGGATATCAATGCAGAGGCAATGCAAAAATAAACCAAGGTGAAACCAAACTGACAGAGCATAGCAATGAAACCTTTCCAAGAGAGGGTTATACCAAAGGTAGGGGTAATCAATGAGGTCCTAGTAGAGGAAGAGGGTCAGGTAGAAGAAACTCATACTTTGAAAGTATGAAGTGTTACAACTATGGTCAATTGGGTCACCTGGCATATAGATGCCCTGAGAAACCTACTACATAAAACCATGATAGGAGAGTGGAATATGCTCATGAGGACACTTCAAGTGTCAAAGCACCCAAGTTTGATCATCTAGACTCAGAGATGGGTGAAAATCTAATGTTTAGGAGGGTGTTGATAAGGAAACCAGTCAAAGATGAACCCAAACATAGGAGGCCTTTGTTTATGATAAGATGCAAGATCCTTGGCAAATTTTGTAGGGTGATTGCAGATTCTGGTTCCACAGATAACATCATATCAAAGGAGGTAGTGGACAAAATCAAGCTAACCAAATTACCTCATGTAAATCCATACAAGGTGACATGGTTAAATAAAGGACAAATTTTATTGGTAAATGAACAAACTTGGGTTGAATTTTCTATAGTAGGATATAAGGACAAGTTGCTTTGTGACATATTTCCAATGGATGGTTGTCATTTTTTGTTAGGAAGGCCTTGGAAATATGATAGTGGAGCAGTGTATGATGGGAAAGACAATTCCATAACATTCAAGAAAGGAGGTAGAACTTTCAAGATCTAGTCTCTCTTGGAAGAGGATGAGCCACAGCCCAATACTCCTACGATTTTGTTGTGTAGTGGAAATGAGTTTTTCAAAGACCTTAAGGATGAGGATAATGAAGAGAATATTTTTAAGGAACCCTTACCATCAAAGATTCAAGAATTTATTGTGAAGTATAAAGATATAGTAAGTGATGGAACTCCTGAAACCTTACCTCCTAGAAGAGTGATAAGCCATTAGATAGACTTTGTCCTTGGTGTATCTTTTCCTAATAAGGAAGCTTATAAACCTACCCCTGATCAAAACTTGGAAGTGGTAAGACAAGTGCAATAACTCTTAGATCAAGGATTGGTCAAGAAGAGTACTAGCCCATGTGCAGTCCCAGTTGTGTTGGAATCCAAGAAGGGAGGAAAATGGATACTTTGCACAGACTCAAGGGCTATAAACAAAATTACAATATGGTATAAGTTCCCCATACCTAGGATTGAAGATCTTATGGATTGTATTGGGGGGGGGGGTGTACTTCACTAAGCTTGATTTAAAAATTGGTTATCACCAAATCAGGGTGAAGGAGTGAGATGAATGGAAAATGGAATTAAAAAGAACAAATGGGTTGTATGAGTGGATTTTGATGCCATTTGGGCTCACAAATTCTCCGAGCACATTCATGAGGCTCATGAATGAAGTTCTCAAGGACTACACAAAATTTTATAGTGGTATATCTTGATGATATACTGATCTTTAGAAAAACAAGAGAAGAGTATATCAAGCATGTGGAAATTGTATTGTAGAGGTTACATGAAGACAAGATAACCATCAATCTTGAGAAGTGTGAGTTTTTAAAGAAAGAACTTTTGTACATGGGCTTTTTAGTGTCCAAGGGGTCCTTAAAGATGGATCAAGACAAAGTTGCAGCTATCCTAAACTGGCCACCTTCTACCACAAAAACTGAGGTAAGAAGTTTCCATGGGTTAGCCCAATTTTATACGAAATTCAGTGGTATTTGTGCACCATTGTTAGATACCATCAAGGGTGCGGTAAAGACCAATTTTAGTTTGACCTTAGAAGCATAGAAATCCTTTGAAATTTTGAAGAAGCAAGTAGCCACACAACCTATCCTAAGATTGCCTAGCTTTGAAATTTTTTTTACTATAGAGTGTGATGCAAGTGGTATGGTAGTAGGGGGTGTGTTAATTCAAGAAGCTAGACTAGTAGCCTTCTTTAGTGAAAAATTAAATGTATCCAAGAAGAAGTACTCTTATTATGACTTGGAATTGTATTCCTTAGTCTAGTCACTTAGAAAGTTGAAGCATTACTTACTACCCAAGGAATTTGTAGTGTTTATTAACAATAAGGCCCTTACCTATATCAATAGCCAAGAGAAACTAAGCAAGTGACTCCTAAAGTGGATGGAATACCTACAAGCATTCACATTCCCAATTAAGCTCAAGAAGGGGCAATTAAACAAGGTTGCAGATGCACTAAGTAGGAGATTGTTGATAGTGCAAGAAGTTGAGTTGAATAGTACTGGGATAGAGAGCTTCAAACATCTCTACAAGGGAAATGAAGACTTTGGTGAAGCCTACAAGGTGTATACTGATTTTCAGAATCATTTCCATAGAAAATTTTCTGATTTTAATTTGTAAAATGGACTGTTATTTAAGGGGAATTAGTTATGTGTACCAAGGGGTTCAATGAGAGAAAATATCATACAAGAGAAGCATAAAAAGAGCTTGAGTGGTCATTTTCCTATGAAGAAAACCTTGGAACTAGTATAAAGGTTTTACCACTAGCCAAAGTTGATAAGGGATGTGACTAGGTATGTTGAGCAATGTGTAGTGTGCATGAAAGCTAAAGGAGGAATGAGTAATGTAGGTTTGTACCAACCCTTACCAATCAAAAATAGGCCATGGGAGTGTGTGAGCATGGAATTCATAGTGGTTTTACCCAAGACAAAACAAGGAGATAAAAGCATCTATGTGGTGGTTGATAGATTTAGTAAAATGGTTCATTTTATACCTTGCAAGACTACTCATAAAGCTATCCATATAGCATATGTGTTCTTTAATGAGATTGTGAGAATCCATGGTTTTCCCCTAAGTATTGTATTAGATAGGGATGTTAAATTTATGAGCTATTTCTGGAAAACATTGTGGAATAGATTGGGTACTAATCTCTCATTTGGTTCAACTTACCATTGTCAGATAGATGGCCAAAATGAGGTGGTCAACAGAGTGCTGGGTAACCTATTGAGGTGCCTCACCAAAGAGTATGGTTAGACATGGGATGTGGTCATTCCCCAAGAAGAGTATGCATATAATGACAGTAAGAATAGAAGTATAGGGAAAAGCCCATTTGAAGTTGTTTATGGAATTCACCCAAGGGGTGTGTGTGAGCTTAGAGATATTGGAGGCATGTAGTATTGGATTTTTCATGCTAAGGAATTCACTCAAACCATGAAGGATATCCAAGAACAAGTTAATAAGACCATACAAGATAGTACACAAAAGTTGAAGGCCAAGGTAGATGAAAAAAAGAGAGACATTCAATTTGAGATAGGTGAGTATGTGATGGTTCATTTGAACAAATTCAGATTGCAGAAAGGTATGCTTACTAAACTTCAGATGAAGAGGGTAGGACCTTGAAAGATCATAGCCAAGTATGGGGCTAATGCATAAAAAATACACTTACCTTCAGATTTGAGAATATCTCTTATTTTTAATATTCAAGACTTGATCAAATTCAAAGGGCCAATAGCTGAGATCAGTCAAAGGGTTATTAGTGATGTTTAATCGTATGCTTTACCTCCCAAGGCACAACTGGAAGCATACAAGGTCCTAGATCCAAGGGTTAAGAAGACTACAAGGCACAAGGTGTACATGGAAGACCTCATCAAGTGGAAGAACATGACTGAATCAGAGGCATCATGGATTGCAGCTACAAACTTTAAGAAGGTGGGGATCTATGAACACATTTTTTCCATAGGAGTGACATGACTTTCCTTTGTGGGGAAGTATGGTGTAGGAGCACCTAGGTAGGGCTAAATGGTAACCTAGGGCTTCTAGTTTGTTTTTGGCTTGTAGTGGTATTAGCCACACCACTAGTGGAATAAGGGGACTAGATGGGTCCTAGGGTGTGTTGAGTTAGATTAGAAGGCTTTATGAGGTCCTAAGTGACTTTCTTTGCAAGTGTTGTCCAAATTTGTCAATTTGTATTCATGTTACCAATGTTATGGAAAAAGTGGTATATGAATTTAGGGGTCAAATTGGACAAATAAGTGTTTAGGAGACCTATTTGATGTTTAATTATTCTAGTTATGCAGTTGGTTAAGTTTCTTGAGTTGATTGACCAAGTTGTATACAAGAATCCCAAAAGTTGTAAAAGTTGTTAATGTTGTCATTGACAACATTGCCAACATTTCTTGTAATGATGTCTTTTTGAGCATTCGGGTCTATAACTATCTAAAACTGTCAAGCTATGGTCATGGTAAACTATATAAGGCCTCTCTAGACCTTGGTATGAGGTTGGTTGGGTTTTGAATTTCTATGTACGGACTGTGTTACTGAAAAACAAGTTATAGTTAAGCATTTTCTATGCATTTTGGTGTTTAATGGATTGAACTCTTTATTTTATTTTGTGCATGAGTTAGTGTGTGTAAACTATTGATTCTACATGTGATTAATTTTTTTTTTGTTCATATTTCCTTTCATATGTAAAAATTTTTCATTTCTGCACTGGCACTGGTCTGAACCAAGCAGTTTCTCAAAATGGGGTCATAAATTCTCTTTCTAGCATGGATTCTCTGTGGGCCTTTGGAATTAAGAAGATGACCCCTTGTACATATTTTATAGTGAAGAATGGGCCTTGGAAGTCAAGAAAGATATTTTTTAGTGATGCCCTAGGCGAGCAAGAGGTGCATGGCTAGGGATCACAAAGAGTTGCAGAGGGGTTAGTGGGGATTCAAAGCATTAATTTCTTCAATCAGAGCTTGTGGGGAGTTGGACATATGTGTGAATAAGTCCCAAATTAAATGGAAAGATTTAGTTATGGATTCTTTATTTTGAAAAAATATATTCTGATGGCCATGTCCTATTTGAGTTGAAACCCTTAAATTTAGGCTTGTATGTAGGAACCCACTGTACAGACATCTTGGGGAGGCAAGACCTAGAAAATATTTTAGATCTATGTAAAGGAGGTCAGAATCAAAATTTGTTTTTCTATCTTGTTAAGGATTATTTCAATTGATTTTGGAAAAAGGTGCCTAATTAGGTCTAATTGCTTGTAGCCTTCGTTTTGGGTGAATTTGCTATGTTTCTTGGAACTCGTTTAGGGTTATTTTGCAAAGTTTGTTTGTAGGTATTTGATTGGATCCAATTGAAATCCAAGAAGCATACCTCTCCATGTGTAATTTACCTTGATAATGTTGGAGCCGTTAGTGAAGATGGTGCAAGAAGAGCTCCTTGAGCTTGGCGATGAGTGATTTGTTTCCTTGATTGGTGTATACAAGTTGAAAGAAGAAGTATCTTTGTAGAGAATCCTTGGGAGATTAGGATTAGTCAAAAACCCTAATAGGTCAAAGAAGTGTCCTATAGGATATCATAGAAGAGGATAGGGTACATAGAAAGACTTGTAGTTACATCAATTCACATTATATTCTTCTTCTATCAGTCATTTCTATATATTTACTTCACAATCAAAACTTGATCTTAAATATAATAGCATAAGCTCAAAATGAAACTTTGTCTATCCAAATAAGAGTAATGAAACATGTAGAAGTCTTCAAACCAAAACAAGATCAAAACACAAAATAAAGTCTTTCTAACCAAACCAACTATCCTTTAATGTTGAATCTATCATAAATAGTCACCAAACCATTAACCAAAATTGATTTACCAAGTGTACCAATATGATTTCTCCAAACTGCCATGTTCCTCCCAAAAACTTTGTCAACTCAATATTCCTCACTGAATATCTCATGCATCTGATGACTTCAAATTTTTTGATGATCAGATTAGACATAATAATATGTCTAAATTCATGTTCTTCACTTGCATCCTCTAACTTTCCAAAACCTGTCTCAATGATACTGATCTATCTAAGTGATCTTTCACCTACTTCTGGTACTTAGATATATACAAGCATCAAATCCTTTGATAAACTATCTTGTCTGCAACATGGTCAATAGTAATGATAGTAGTTTCCATCAATGACAACATACCATGCATCATAGAGTGACTATTTTGAGTAGTCCCTACTTATCTCCCACCTTCTAAACCTATGCTTCTTCATCCACCCATCTTCCTCAAAATATTGGAAAGGAGTATGAATTGATAGTACAACACCGTAATACCCCTGCCAATATTTCTCTTTGGAAACTTCTTCAAAATTATCCTACATATCATGAAGACAACATCACTTTAGTAATGTAATGTATGCATGATACTCTTGTCCCACCTCAAATTGTGTTTACTCAAGATGAATTACCTCCTAAAGAAGTCCAAGATTTATATGATGCCCTTATGGTAGCTGTCCTTATCAATGGTAATCTCATTCATCAGAATTTAGTTGATAATGGGTATGGGTTAAATTTTTGTAGAATTGACATGTTTCATGAAATCAAGTATGATATTTCAACTATAATACTTATTCTATTCCTTTCTGAGGCTTTGACAATGTTTCTAAACATTCCTTGCATTTTATCAATTCAAGCCTTTCCAGGTTGGTTCAATTATTTTATGCACACCTATTATGTCATGAGTCATCCTCTTAGCTATAATATTATCTTAGGGAAACCATGGTTACATACCATGCATACCATTCCTTAAAATCTTCATCACAAAGTTAAATTCATCTACAATAATACAATGTACATACTTCTTGCTGATGATAGACCTAATAATTCATTACAAACTAAATCTTATTCTTTTTCTATCCCTACAAAATTTAAACACAACACATCTCATCCTAAAGATACTTCTTCTTGTACAATTTCCCTTTTAGATGATGATTGGAGGTCATTAGAATTTATGCCATCTTTTCTGGGTGAATACAATCTTCTTAATGACAACACGAGATCTTTTAAGGAACCTAGTGTGTCATTAATTCAACCTAGTTCTCAAAATAATTCAACTCATAAATTAAAACATGGTTTAGGATGTATACAAAAAATCATTGAGAATAGTGAGAAACCTATTGAAGCATTTGGTTTTGAGTTTCCTTCTTTGTTCACATCCTCTCCTTATCTATATCTACCTTTTATTCAAGAAGTCATTTTACCTAATTGTTTTCATGCTAAGGTGATTACTAGGCCTAAATGAAATTATAAGCATAGTCAAAATCTTATGAATCTTCCTTTATGCATGTATCACTGATATCATGACCACTCTACTAATGAATTTCAAGCCTTACATTAAACAATTTAACAACTAATTGATAATGATGTTATTCACATATCATATCACAATGAGTTATTTTTCAATACTGATTTTTATAAATATAGTCCCTATTATCTTACTCCATACTATGTAATATTTTAAGCCTATTCCATGGGGTATCATTTTCATGCATGGTGTGATCATACTTTACGAGTAGCATAATAGGTCCTCTTTATCCTTGTTTCCACACTTGGCACAAAAGGGTATTTTATCAATCTCTCTCATCCTCTTAAAGGATTCACTTTTACCATGATTAAGTGGTATTTGTTTATCATGTGACAACCAATCTTACATACAAATATTGGTTTACATTAAGGATATGCATCCTTGATCATAAACTTTTTCATTGTTCTTCATTGGGTTTTCATGGTAAATAAATTCCTTACCTTGGAAACTAATAGTGTGTTATCCTTCACAAGGATTTGTTCTACACTTCTTGCATGGTATCTCTTTGCATTCATCCCTTAAATGAACCTCATATTAGTTGTGACCTTTTTGGTTTGTACTAGGTGTTTCTTGTGTATATTTCCTTGATGTTAATACTTCTTTATCAGTGTTCATCATTTCCTTAAGATGTCAAAATAGTATTTATTTTTCCATCTTAAGGGGGAGAATTCATAGCCTCCTTATGGCATATATCTTGCTCACTTTAAGCACGACAAAAAGAGTACACTAGCATAACATAATTTTATAGGGAATGTCACTCTCCTTTTCACAGAATTAGGATTAGTTGACTATCATAACACAATTTTCTAGACAATTTAACCTATCCTTTTTTTATGAGTACTCTTGGTCCTTACACTGACCACACACATTTGTTCCTTTGACTGACCACACATATTTGGTCCTTTGATAGATTGTACACATTTAGTCCTTTGAGTGACCACACATATTTCATCCTTTGATTGACTGTCTTCTATCTTTGATGGGTGGAACTGGCATAACACGATTCTTTATACTATTTCCCCTTCTTTCTATCTTTCATTTATGTCACATGGATCAGCTAGTGCAACATAATTTTCCTAGTCTGTGTCATCCATGATTGTCTGGATCTCTCATCCATGGTTCCATACCATAAAACCTTTTTCTATTTAACTGGATCATGGAGTCTTATTTTATCTTTGATGTATTCTCTTTCTCTTTTCAGGTGACCACTTATTCTCTTGCAATAGCTTTCTGAGAATGATACAAGTAGTTGAGACATTTTATCTAGAAAGGTCTCTTTAACTAGTTGACTTCAAATATTTGTAAGCTTTCTAGGGTATTTTTTTTTCTCTTTATCCTTTTATATGGATATACAAGTTAAGATCCTTGGTTTGGGGGCTCATGTCTTTAAACTTACCGATATCTTATCTCCCTTTAGTTTGCCCATTATTTTCATATCTTTCTCTCTTTTTTCTACTTTACCGTGAGCATGAGGTGGATGCATCCTCCCACTAAAGCGGAGGATAAATTTACCATCCTAAATATTAATCACCCTTTTTAGGTGCTCTTTTTAATCCCTATTTTAGTATGTATGAGTTCCCACATTGATTTCACATCCTTCTAGATCTTGTGTATCTTTCAAATCAACACTAATTGTTCAAAACTCAAGGATGGATCTAAATTCTATGTACATGATTTCCCATTTTTCATAAAATTATATAATTCATCTTCCATATAGGTACTATTACATTTCTTTTACATCTCGGGATTTTCCTAGGTTTCCCTATAAAATATGACTTTCAGATCTCCCTTTTAGTAAACACCTCTTAGTCTCAGGCTAACTTAAAAAAAGTCTTACTAGACAAGGCTAAATTAGGTTGGTCTTGTCCTAGAATAGGATGACTTAGGTCATCCTTGTCATGGAATAGGCTGACTTAGGTCTGCATTTTCCTAGGGCACTTCTATTTAGTGGGCTTTGGGCCCTTTGTGGGGTTGTTTCTCCTAGGTGCTTAATCAGGGTCGGCCTTGCGAAATATAATCCCCAAAATTTTAAAGTTAGGAGAAATAGGTCTCAGAGTTCCACATCTAAAATAGCTTTTGGTTCCCACAAATTTTTCATAGTCATTTCCAGATTGGAATTTTTTTCCTCCTATCCTAGCTTTAAATGTGATTTCATTCTTCTTCTTTTCATCTTGTATTTACTTTCATGCATCAGACCTGATATCATATATTTCTATAAAACATTTCCTTTATCATAGCATAAGTGTCTTTCATACTTTTACCTATCATAATCACACTTTGTTCATAAGGAATACCCATATCCTCCTTTTACCTAGATCTTGCATTGGCACCCCTTCATCCTTTTTGGGTTGTGCTAATAATATTTGTTTGAGGATGGATTTGTATTCCAATGCACAATATTATTTGGTGAGTGATCTCCATCTTAGAATTTCTCACCATTTTATATTATACAGTAGATACAAGGGGTTTCATTACAGTTTTTTATGGAGGATGTAAGCTAAATAATATGAAAGAAATACTCATCCAAATTCTAGTATCTTATGTTAGAACTCCTTTATTTTAAAATATTAATAATATTAGTGTATAAATTTTTCTACATGATTTGGTATCAAAGAAAGAAGATGGTTTGGAGAAGAGAGGAAGATTAGTTATTCCCTACATGCATGAAGATATGTAAAATGTACAAAATAAAATAGTTTGGTTTGCAAACATAATATAAAAATAGAGAATGAGACAAATAAGAGATGAGTATAATTAAGAAATAGACCACAAATATGTAAGTCAACATGTACAGTAGGCAACACATCTTAAAAAGATGCTTAAAGACCTTTGATGCAGAATACATTTTTCTTCAAGAAACTAAATTAGATAAGGAAAATCTAAATATTTTAGGAAAAAAAGTAGGGATTTGGAAACTTTCTAGGGAACTAGTGTTTGGAGCCTCAATAGAAGTTGAAATATTAGGGGATCCTGGGAAAATCAAATTTGAAAAGAAATTTGGAATTAGATACTGGATAGGTGGGAGTATTACAAATATATTAACTAAGATGACTTTTATAATAATCAACATATATGGGCTAATTGATCTAATTGAAAAATTAAATATATGGGAAGAAATTGATTACTTTATTCAAAGCTATAAGAATACATCTATTATTATAGGAGGAGACTTTAATGCAATCCTTAATCAAAATGAAAAAAGAGGGGGATTAGGGATGTTGTAATTAATGGGAAGTGTGTACTAAGAGGGGAGGGGTGAATCAGTACCTCTATAACTTTTTTTTCTTTTATCAATTAACCTTTATGTAATCAATTGTATATCCAACCATATGTTCTACACTATCTTTGTGTAAGATTTATCAATTCATAAACTTAAAAAATATGTGAACATTCATAGAAAAATTCATGAAAGTAGTTGACACATAACAAAAGATATGATAACGCATAAAACTCATGTTAGGAAGTAAAAACTGCGGTGGGGATGACACCAACAAATTCTTCACTATCTAAAGATTGGAAGGGGCCAATTAAGGCTTACAATTTGATCACTTCTAATGATCTACCCTGTTAGGAGTAGCTATGGAGACCTGTTAAAGTCTACTCTATTAAGAGCTTTAGCAACACTATTTAGTGTGCACTCGGTTAAGAGATTTATAATAGGATTGTTAAATCCACCTTCCTTGAAAGGATTTTTACACTTTTCTTCACTTGTTATAATGTAATAAAATTACAATTTTACCTAAGTATATGCAATATCCTAATACTGGTTACAGATCCATTCAACATTACACGTATAAGTGTATCACCTAATGTGATTGAAAAATACCTTTGTTGTTCGGTAGCCTTTGTTATTGGTTCTTGATAACCAAATTCACCTTTTGTTATTCTGCTTCTTGAAACTGTCAGTTTGATCAATAGATGTGCTCGTAGGCTACATTCAACCTCTCATCCATAATAATGAATGATTACAACATCTATTTATAAGGTAGATTGACCTAATTAATTTTCACGTAAAATAATATTAACTCTATGATCACAGGTTTACAACTTTACCTCGATCTTCTAGTCTAGATGTTTTAAATCAGTTAGACTGATTAAAACACTTACATTAATGTTTCTTGTCCCTTAAGTAATGGTTTTAAAAAAAATCAAGACTCTATAAATAGAATATGAATTATTTATTTGACATGGAAGTCAGATTCACTTTTTGCAGGCTTCAATGGACTTTCAATTTATGTCGGTCCATTATGCTCTAAAATCAGTTTGACTATCTCTCAGTGTTCCTTCCTTCAATTGTCTCTAAGGTTCCACTTTGACTATTCTCTCAGGTATCACTATATCCTTCTCATCAGCTTCCTCTTTATCCTTTTCACTTTGTATTTTCGGTTTACACACAAGACTGTTTCATTGATTTTCTTTTTACTTAGCAACTTTTGATGATCTTTGATATCTATACTTTTGGTGTTCCTAAAAGTTTGTCTTTTGGTTTGCTCTTGTCTTGTCTTTTGGTGTATGTTTACCAAAGATCTTATTTGCATACTAATGGAAACATGATGTCATCAATCTCCCCCTTTGAAATTAGTATAAAAAATTGATATGTGACATATACTAACAAAATGTTTAGTATGTACATCATATATTTTCCTTAGTCATTTCATGACTCCCCCTTTGCATATGCCGGTATAGTATAGGTAAATGTACATGATACTCTTTTATTTTGACCTTCTGCTATATATATATATACATATATATATATACATATATATATATACATATATATATACATATATATATATATGTATACATATATATATATACATATATATATGTATATATATATACATATATATATATATATATATATGTATATATATAACATTATACTCTCTTTTTTTGTTTTTTTTGTACTCTATAGTTTCCCACCTGTACATGTTGTGGGTCCATAACACACACCCCATTTCTTTGGTCCTCTAACCATGGGGACCCCCCTTCTTTTTTTTGGCTTTGTGTTTGTTTGGTCTAGTTTGCCGCTTTGAGTCCTCGCTCGGTCATCCTCAGAAGAACAGGCGTTGGCATGATCTTAAGAGAAAACACCCCCTTTTCAGCATTTCAAGGACCTTGGTACTCTGAAACACCAAAAGTCCAAAGGGGTCTACCTCTGAATGTTTGGTGTTTCAAACACTGATACCACCGAAGGAGCTTACGTTAAGACCCGTGGGTTATAAGTCGAGGATGCCCCAATTTGTAAACACTTTGCATCCTCGATCTTGCAACTTCAAGGATTTTTCCCACCTTCGGCCCTAAGTCTGATCATTCGTGTGTGCCTCTAGTTTCATTGTGCCTTTCTCCTCACTTTTCACCCCTCCAAGGTTAGTCTTTTTTGCGTGCCTCTCATTCTCTTTTCTTCCTAGTTTGCACTTTCATTTTAGGGTTTTTATTTTTTTCTTTGCGCTAGCACTTGTCCGGCCTAGGGAATTTTAGTTTTCTTTTCCCCTGGTCTCTAAGGGGACCTGTGGGCACTTTCATTTTAGGAAGGGGTCTATCGGTGTCGAGTTAGTTTCCTGCCCTCTAGTTTTTTGTGTTAGGGTTTTTTTTTGGGTCACAACCTTTGTCGCTGGTCTTTGGCCTCTGAAAGGCTAAAAACCAAGTCTTGGTTGTTCGTCGTGTTGTCAGAGTTTCATCCCTTTCAGTGTTTCAAACCTCTAAAACATCTGAAACCCTGATAGGTCTAAATCCCTGAAAGTCCTTTCCATCGCTGCTATTTTAGAGGTTTTGACTTTTCAGCATTTTCAGAACCCTGAAAGGCCCAAAATCCCAACAAGCCCAAGTCTCCGAATCCTGGTCTTCAAAGCTTTGAGATTTTTGACATCTACAAAAATTTTAGACTTTTGGATACCAAAAGGTCCGAAACAAACTCTATGAATGAAAGCTTTTCGTACTTTTGGCCTTTTTGGCCTCTAACACTTTATTCGGTGTCTGAAACCCCAAAAGTGTGAAAATATTTGTAGGCTTGGTGACTTTGGATTTTTTCACTTTGTTTTCTTAGTTTAATTTAGCTTTGCTTCAGTTTGTTCCTTAAAGTAAGATACTGATACTTGCATGTTCTATGATAGGAATGACTGAGAAAAGGATTACTTTGCCCATGAAGTACCATTACAAGGGGAACACTCCCCCTTCAAAGAACAGCAACAAGCATAGTGAGATCACCGATACTAATATTGGGAATGTAAATTAGGATCAATTCCTTATGAGGTGTGCCCAACCACAAGGAAGGTCAGAGGAATGTACTTCATTTGTATTAGTAGGACTTGTGAACACAGTAGCCCACCCACCCTGTGGCGGTGACCTCACTCAAGTTAATCATGACCTTAGCAAATCACTATGATTTAGACAGAAGGGTGGTTCAAAACACAAAGGGCCAAGTAATATTAGATATCAGGCCAGATGTCATAGAGGATGTATTCCATCTTCACAAAGGTATAGACAGGTTCTATGAATTATTCATAGAAAAGGGGAATCTATGGTTCAGGAATAAAGGTGACAAAGCATACGAGATAGTCAATGACCATTACCTTCAACAACCTCTCCCAAAGAATAAGTTGGACAAAATAGACCTAAGGAGGTGATACATGAAGGATGACATCAAAGCGGCCATAACCGTGTTGAGCCAAATATACGGGTTACCACAATCCTCTCAATTGGAGAATTGGATGATTCTCCTGATTGAAAGACTCAAAGGTTGCAGGTCTAGATTCAACTAGGGAACCATCATTAGTGACAAGTTAGATGAGAAGCTCATGGCAGTAAAACATAACCCAAAGTTCTACATGAGCACTTCTGTGGTATACTTATTGGCAGCCAGGGCGGATTACCCTGGACTCACCAAGAGGGGAAACCTAAATGATCCCAATGCATGGCCTTACATCGTATACCCCCAAATACAAAAGAGGGAAAACATTTTAGAGGATAGCCTAGAATACAAGATAGTCACTGACGCTTTCATCTTCACAATCATTAGGTGCATCGAAGGTGACTTTGCAAAAAGAATGTTCGAAGAAGCGGCCACCAAGAAAAGGGCCATAGGGGCCTATTAAATTTAGTTCAAGACTTTCATTTATATCCGGATAGAAGGATCAATGGTACAGCCAAAGAAGCTGCCCAGATATCCATCTAACTAAATAATCATTTTGGAGATGGTCTGACAACTCACCGATGCATATGAACACATAAAGCACAAGAAGAAGAATTGTTGGGATTTTCCCATTTCATTAGGGCCATATACCCTAAAAGATATGAATATCTGCAATTTCATGGCCTTTGAATGGGATGAATGGCCCTTATAGCTTTACAAAATAGTGCATCCTTGCTTTGATCCTATAGGCACTTACAGCCACATTATTGACAAATTCTACATTCACGAACCACACGTGGAAGATAACTCGATGAACTGTGTGGATGATCATGAGGTTAGGATCTGAGATTACTATAGGATGACCCTTTCCTTAGAAAAGGAAGTCATAAAGACCCTTATTCCCCCTAAATTTTGGGAATATGATTCAGATGAGGTATTGGAGGCAATTTACACCAATGATAAGATATATGACAGACCCATCACGAACACAGAGGTGGACAAAGACAAAAATGATGACATTGATTTCTGGGTGAGGCATGTGCTGAGAACAATAGAGGAGTGGATCAAGAGGCCCTTCACGATGAGCCCAATACCTATAAAGATATACTTGGACCCACAAAAATAGATGGATAAACAATGTAGGGAGAAGAACACAGTGCCAAAATATAAGAAAGCACCACTGCAAAAGCTAAGCACAGTATATGGCCATGAATGTGCAGTAGAATATGGGTCAAACCAAAGGCCCAAGACTCCCAAGACAAGAATGACTAGATAGATAGATTCCCCCATGGTCCAATCATAGGTTGCATCAAATGAAGGACCCTCCACTTCAGGACAATCTTTTCCCACCAGGGAGAAGAGAAAGAAGATATACAAGAGAAAGAAAGCTTCTCTTTCCCCGCAATTTGAGACTGTACAAGAAGACTTGCAAGGGGAAGAAGGGGAAGATGTCCCTCTGGTAAAAAGAACAAGATCTCACAAGAGGAGAGAAAAGGAAAGTAGTCAGAAGCAGCAGGAAGACCCTAAAGAGAAAGAAAACCCCTTAGATGTTCTTGGATCGGATGAGTTCCAAATATTAGATGTTGAAGGTCTAGAAGGTTTCTCATAATAGGGCCAAGATACGCTGGGGTATGCCACTAGATACAAGGTAGGTGCTCCTTCTCTCTTCCAAGCACAGGTAACTTTATCTCTGCCTCCCACTCAATTCACTAACCCAAATCCTGATATACTTTTTATGGGAAAGGGCTCCAAAATGGATCACAGACTTATGAATTGAGAATCTGCACTCTCCCAAGAGGTGTCTATAAAATACCCCACCACAAAAGTAATTCCTATCACATCACCCCCTCACATTCCTGCTCCACCAATTAGTGCTCCAACTTCTATTCCAACTCCCCAACCAATTCTCCAAACCCCACCAACTACTCTTCTACCTCAAATCCTAAATCTCCAAACACCTACTCCACCACCATTGAGCCCTTTTCTTTACCACATCCCAACTCCTAGAGGGTCAATAAACCCAGAGTTTATGTTGCCTTTTCAAACCACACTAAAGGTCATGACCGGTCTTAATACAAAAGTGATAGCTAGCTCCTCAGGTGATGAAAATAGAGGCCAAGAAAAACAAGAGGAGACAGGAGAAGGAAAGGGCATGATGGAGAATGAAGGAGAGAAAGGGGAAGAACACCAAGAGGAGGAGAATAGAGAGGGGGAAAGGAAAGAAAAGAGGAAAGGCTCATATCAAGAGATGATTCCAGGGTTGCAAAGTTTGGATTTAGTCTTGCAAGTTACCCCATATGATCCAGTCACCAACTCTAGTAAGCCCACTTGGTTTACTAGACAAATCCAGTTAAGGAAGAGAACTTACACCGATGATGATGAAAAGGAAAATATAGACATAGAATCCTTGGGGAAAGCACTTCAATAGACAATGGTCATATTACCAATGCAGAAAATGTCATATGTCACCCAGGAGACAAGGGGGTGGTAGAAGGCACATGTTGTAGTCCCATCCGCTAGAACCTCTCAAGCCCAAACTACTTCAGAAGACTACACATTTAAGGAGGTAGATTTGCGGGAACCCACTAGGGAGGGGAGTAAGACATTAGCAGCCTTCAGACTCAAACATGCTCTAGGGTTTATGAGTAAAGATGAAGAGACCATAAAGGCTTTGACTAAGCAAAATGAAACCTTGAAGAGGTTCATCCATAAAGTGGTTGGTCCAATTGACCTCAATTGCCCGGAAGCCTCACTACAGGCGGTAACAGATAAAAGAAATGCCCCAGACTTACCCAAAGGTCTAACCCCCTCCTTCATGAAAGCAATTATAGATTGGAAGGTGGATTTTGAGAAATGTGGGGAAGAGGCCATAAAGAAAATATTCAAGCCTTATAGGATTATTCTAATAGAGGCCACAAATCTGATAGATTTGATGACAGAAGAAGGTGGCCTGGAGTCTGAGACCAGCAGATAGAGAGTGACTCTCCAAGATTTACATATTATTAGAAAAAAACGCTTCCAAATCTTGGTAAAGATATATGAAGGTGAAGATCTAGACAAATTTGAAGCTTTGGTCAAGCGCATACCTAAGATAGTTAGCATTTATGAGAAATGTCATGCATCCATATCAGATAAACAGAAAGAGGTCCTAGAATGGGTGGAAGAAATAGATATCTTCTTTACAGGGATCGGCCTTGATCTATACAGAGATGAAGATAAACATGTCTTATGGCCGTCCAAAGAAGTGGTCCAACAATTTAGGGACATTGTAGAAGGTACATGGACCAAGGAAGCCCTACAACAATTATTTTATTCAAAGGAAGAAATGATGAAGATGGATAATCATGTAGAAGAGATTAAATTCTTTGCTTTTGAGCTGATGACCTTCAAGAAAAAGAAAGAACGGAAATTTAACAGGGCTAAAAGGAAGGAGGTAAACTATGAAGAAGTCCAAGAGATCATACAAAGGCTCTAGGTTGCACATCTTGAAGTATTCCTGAATTGACACTTTGGGTCACATAACAATTTTGAAGATTTTCCTAAGGATGGTTTCCAAATTTTCTTCCTTTTAGCCTTTTTGCTTTTTTGACACCGTCAAAATGACCCAGCCTTTAAGCCCTCCGAGTCTTCGGCCTTTTGGCGTTCTAGGATTTGCAGCATTTTTGGCCCCGTCACATTTTCGGTCATTCGACCCTCTGATTTTTTGGCCTTTTCGGCCTTCTGGGTTTTTCAGCCTTTTTGGGCTTCAACTAGTCTGAACTCCAAGCCAAGGTTTCAATAATAAATACTTAAAAGATTCTTACACTAGAAAATTTTCAATGTTGAGGTCGGGGTCCAAAAAACTGGGTGTTTCCTGCGAGATCACTTTTTTCCACACCAGTTGAACTCCAGATCTAATTAATGGTCATCTTGAGTTCGTTCTAAAAGAACTAAAGGTTCCCTATCAGTCTCTACCATCATATGAGCTTCCAAATGAAGATTCCAAGAGAGACTTCCAGAAACAAGAAGAAGACTCCAAGTTTGCTGAAGAAACCTCCTCTTCTTTTTTCTTTCTTCTTGGCGAGTTTGAACCTCCTTATAGGGGTAAACTGATTGTAAATGGGTTCATAGATCCATGAAAGTTTATCTAGTGTCAGTTAAGAATAGTTTCCCTTCTAGTAAATTTTTAGTTTAAATTATTTTTTTCTCTGATACCCTAAATTCAGAATTCAGAGTTGCGAATCAAGTGCTATATATTCTAATCAAAAAAGCAATCTAACAGTCAAATTCTTAATGCAATAAAGAAATACATTTGGTTCTTCATTCATGGTGTGTGAATTTCTGCTACCTATGTGAAATTACTAAATGTATGCTTGCATTGTTCATTATTTTTAGAGAGCTTCTTGTTTATTGTGCTTCAAATTCGCATTTATTTTAGTTGGAGTTTGCTGTTGTTTTTTTTACCTTGCTCTGATGAATGCGTGGAAGAGATCATCTTTGGGCTTAATGATAAATCTATCTTGTGGGTGTGCACATCTTGGTGGCTTCGTGATTTGATCAATTTTGAATATCTTGCACGAGTGAATATATCTTCTCTCCAAATGATTGAATCCATGGGGTAGTGAATTGTGACTTGGTCTAATTTATGCTCCGTGGGTTTACACAAAATCTCTCCCATCATTAAATTTGCAAGGAAGGGTTTAAAAATGGTTTATGTTTGTAGGAATTCATTTTCATTCATTTTCTTATTTCTCGTTACTCTACTGCCTACTCTTGTTCTGTCTCGTAAAATTCTGAAAATCAAAACATCTCAAAAATACCAAAAAATTGCATTCTATTTACAACACCCATATGTTAAAATAGAAAATACCAAAAAAAAGAACTAAAGTGTTTTGTAGTTTGATGTCTTGAATGAACCAGCAAAGGCCTCCTCATGAACAATCACATTTATCTTCAACTGAGTAACCAAGAAGGTTGTGATCCAATCCTGGAGAACCTTGGGAATAACCCCGTTATTCTTTCAAGAGAGGAAATTGATTCTTGAGATCCTAGCAAATTGGCTTGTGTCAAAACAATGCTCAATAGAAGTGGCACTAGAAGGAGGGCCTCAAGACTCAAAAGATGGATAACATTGAATCTTTCTCCCCAGAGATGTTTGAGTGAATCCTTAGATCATCTCCAAAGAGAGGCAAGTTCCTTGAACTCACCAATCATCGTAAAGCTTGCAGTGACAAAGGGAAGAACAAAGAGAAATTCTTCTCCCACCTTACCAAGTCTCAGAATTCTTTTGGACAGTAATCACATATCACTGCCCCGACTGTCATCACAGCCATAACGCAAAATCAGAACTTGCAAAATTAGAATTTGCAGCAACCTTGATTGCTGGCATTTTTTGCCAACACAACCTGCTCACCCCTAAATTTTGTTGGGCAGATCACCTAAAATCCAGAGAAGTTTTGCACCCGGTTTATATATGGGGAGTCAACGATAGCAGAAGAACATATTCGCGCCTTCAAGGAAATTTGCAATCGTAAAGAGATTGCCCACCAAGATGTTGTTTGTCATCTGTTCCCATACACTTTGGGGGAATTCGCCTACAATTGGTACCTGAATTTACCATGAAGGTCTATTTTTGCATGGAACGAGTTCGAGGCCAAATTCCTCAATCAATTCAAACTATATGTGGATCCAGCCACAACACATCACCAATTTATTATAATGAGGAAGGATCCTAAGGAACCTATCACCATGTTCAATCATCATTTTCACAAAATGCATCAAAATTTGGAAACTCCTTACACCATACCAAAAGAGGCTATTATACAAGTTTACTTAAAGGATTTGGATCCTTTCACCTCAATCTCTTTAAGGAGGCTTCCCCTAGCAGATAGAGATACAATGGAAAAGGTGTACAATGAAGCCATCACTTTCACCCAGTAGATGGACCCACACGAAGGGAGTTATGCAGTAGTACCTATCATAAACAACCTTGTTGTCCCACATCTATTTGCAAAAAATGATCAAGCTAGGGCTGCTCACAATCCAATGTTGAACCCTAATCTAGCATAGACATTGGAAACTGTACCCCCATCTATTGCTTATCTAGGTTATGATACTCACAAGGAAGCATTTGTGGAACAGAGAGTTGTGCCCCAAATAGAGCCTGATACTGTCATGGCCTCTGAACTGGATGTCGTAAAGAAAACCTTGTCCCAACTCACCAATGAGCTCACCTAGATGAAGTTAAATCCATCTCAGAATCAAGGTGGATATCAACAAGCACCAGCTGGCCCAAAGACATATCCTCAAAACCCCAATCATAGTTTCAAAATGTACAACAACGACAACATGTAGGAGAAAACATTTGGATAGCAGAGGCTAAGAAGGCCATGGAACACTAGACCAAATAATGGAAGCATCCCAGTAGACAATGCCAATGCTTACAAGGCTTCATAGGCTAATTTTGTTGGGGCTCCAAATTCACACTAGGGCAATAATGGGCTAGGAAATAACTCCTATGATCATTACATCTAGAACTCAGAAGAATCTTGAACACAATTTGATGCTATGTTGTTTACTTCCTATGAGTCCAAACAGGAGGAAGGTTCAGGTTCTTTTGCAGGAGAAAATGAGTTCGCATTTCCTTTCTATAAAGAGAATGAACCTAAATATTCCAAAGTGCATGCTTTCCAAAATTATCAGAGAAACTCCTAAAACCTTCAGATCTTAAAGGAACCTCTCATGGATGGTATTCCCCAAGCAAACAACCAACCCCACTGGATCCTTGAGCTGGTAACAATCCCATGCCTCCTAAAGGCCCGAATGCTCCTACACCTCCTAAAACAAGTACGTATGTCGGCTATAAGGGTGTGGCTTGGTCAAGTGAAAAATACAATGCAGTTGATGAACTAAAGGAAACCAAAGGGAACATATCTATGTTTGAGTTACTACAAGGTTTCCCATCTCAAAAGTGTAAGGAAACTCAGGTGCCGAAATAGCTTCCTACACTAATCTCTAAAGGAAAGTATTGTGCAAATTCTTGTAAATCCTTACAATTTCAGATTTGTTAACTACTTTAACAATGATATTGCAGCCATATACCATGCTTACAAAAATAGAGAATGACACAATGATTTACCCTAGGGAAAACCTTTCGGTAAAAAACCCCAGCACTCCAAAACTTGCACAATGTATTATCTTCAACACAACAGTTACAACACACTTGCAATGCAAGTTCTTTCAGGAGACAATCTACACACACAAACTAAACCAGTAGCTCCCGATCATACCAACAATACACTCTTTTTCTATCATAGTTTGTAACCCTAAAAACACTTATATCATGCGCTTTCCTTTTTAGGGCAACTTCCAATGATAGTCGTATTAGGGTTTTACCATTCTCCAAGAAAATAGGAACTTGAACCCCACGATTGTGGAAGACTGTATAGTACTCAACTTTATCAGTTGCCACATGTCTTGCATGTCTTCACCCATCATTTAATCTTCTATAAATAGCTCTTACATATCATAGGAATCTGTCATAACCGTTTCAGCCATGATCTCCTTACACACAATTCAAGATGTTTACACATCAAGTGGAGTGACACATCAACATGCCAACTAGACATGTACACTCACACTTAATTACATTATTTGCAAGAAATACATTTTACAAAACAAATAATAAGAATAGGAATTATCCAAGGTTGAGA
>MU223804.1:56207-88379 GCA_018584345.1 Thuja plicata | reverse complement strand
CTCTAAATCATATGATGCAGCAAGAGATAATAGAAATCTAATGGATGTCAACTTTGCAACAAGAGAGAATATTTCACCATAATCTATTCCCTCTACCTATGAATACCCCTTTGCAACCAATCTAGCTCTGTACCTTTCAACACTGCCATCTACACAGAATTTCTTCTTGAACACCCATTTACAGCCAACAGATTTTCTCCCTTTAGGCAAAGGTACAATGTCCCAAGTTTTTTTTTTCTCCAATGAAGCCATCTCATCATCCATAGCCTCAATCTAGGAACCTTCATCTTTCATTCCCAAAGCCTCTTTCACAGATCTAGGCTCATCAGTGTTAGTAATCAAAACAAAAGCACAATTGGAATCTAACATAGAATAACCAAACCTTTCTGGTTGCTTTCTTTCTCTCATGGATCTCCTCAAGGGCTGAGGTTGAGGTTGTTCTTCCTCTTCTTTTGAACTATCAGAGCTGCTATAGCTCTCCTCATTATTAGACCCAACATGGTCTCTCTGTTCAGTCTTCTCAGGGGTAGGAGGAAACTGAACAAAATCTTTTTCCTTCTCTTTTTGATCTAGTTGTAGCACAATAGGAGAAGATGTTAGCTCTTTGAAAATAACATTTCTACTATGCAACACCTTACTAGTCACAGGATCCCAAAGATTGTATCCTTTCACACCAACACTATATCTGATGAAAATACATTTGACAGCTTTGTTTTCCAACTTAGATCTTTTCTCCTTTGGAATATGTGCATAAGCTTCACAACCAAAAACACGAATATGTCTAATTGAAGGCTTCTTACGAGACCACACCTCCATGGGTGTCTTACCAACAAGAGGTGATGTAGGATAATTTTTAACCAAATAGCAAGCAATGGCCACAACTTTAGCCCAAAACCTTTGTTCTAAACTAGCTCCACTAAGCATACTCCTAGCCTTCTCCATCAGTGTCCTCTTCATTCTCTCTGCAACTCTACTTTTCTGTGGGGTGTAAGGAGTTGTATTATGTCTCTCGATTCCTTGTTCTTTATAGAAATTTTCAAACTCTATGGAACAAAACTCACCACTATTATCAGTTCTCACACACTTGATTCTTTTACCAATCGGATTCTCCACAAGAGCCTTAAATTCCTTGAACCGACTGAAAACCTGTGTCTTTCTTTTTAGGAAATATATCCAAGTCCTTCTACTATAATCATCTATAAAAGATAAAAAATATACAGAACTGGAGATAGAAGGAACTTTTACAGGACCAAATACATCAGATTGAATAAGATCTAAAAGTCCAGAAGACTTGTGAGAACTAGCGTAAAACTTAACATGATTTTGCTTACCATAAACACAGTGTTCACAGAAATAGAATTTGAGATTAAAATCATTTAGCCCCTCGACAAGATTTTTAGTTTTCAAGGTCCTAAGACCCTTCTCACCAATGTGACCAAATCTCATATGCCACAACATTGTGTTTTCTGCAGGAAGCATCCCTTCCAAAGTGTTTGCACCCTTAGGTACACTTACTGCACCGCCATCAGAACCCATTTCCACAGTCTTCTTTACTACTCATTTAGATGGTGGGGATGAAGTGATAGCCACTCTCTTCTTTGAAACAGAAGAGCTATTGCACTAAGCAATGCATGCATCAATTTGAAACAAATTACCTCTCCTAGTACCTTTAGCGAGCACCATAAAACCTCTCATCATCTTGCATCCATCTTTCAAAAAGACAACTTGCACACCTACATCATTCAGCATACTTACAAATAATAGGTTTCATGCCAAACTCAGAATGTGCATAACTTTTTTGATTCCCTTTACTTGTCCATCAGGAAATCTGATAGTGACCCTTGCATGTCCAACTATCTTTAGGTGAGAATCATCACCCAAGTACACCTTTCCACCATCAAAATCTTCATATTTTGAGAACCAATTTTGATGAGAGGTCATGTGAAAAGAAGCACCTAAGTCTACCAACCACACATCATTAGATGCATGGGCTACCAAAGCTACAATAAAATCATCTCCATCTTCTTGATATTTTTTGGAAGCTGAATCTGAGCCTTTCTTCTTCTTCTTCGGTTCTTTGCAGTCCCTCCAGAAGTGCCCAGATTTATCACAGTTCCAAAATTTTTCCTTGGACTTTCCAGGAGTCTTAGAACTCCCACAGGATTTGGATCTACCCTTCTTTGACTTATTTTCATTCTACTTTCCTTTGTTGTTGGATCTCCTGTGAATAGTAAGGGCTTCCTTAGATGAATTTGAAGTCTTTCTTCACATCTCCTTAGATAGCAGTGAAGACACCACATCATCCATATGGAATGTGAATATAGTACTTTTGAGAGCCATCACAATATGGTCCCATGAATCTGGCAAGGAACAAAGTAGGGTCATACATCGATCCTCCTCCTTGATCTTGGCACCAGATGATGCCAACTGTGCAATCAATAAATTGAATGTGTTGATATGATCAATTATAGATCCACCTTCCTCCATTCTTAAATAATACAAATTCTTTCTCAGGAACAACTTATTCACCAAAGATTTGGCCTGATACACAGACCCAAGCTATTTCCACAAAGAATTTGCAGTAGTCTCATCAAGAACATTCAGAAGAACGACATCTGCTAGACAGAGTCTGATGAGACCCTTGGCCTTCCGATCCTTGATCTCCCAATCTTCTTGATATATCACTGCAAGTCTCACATCAAGTGAAGTGGCCTCCCATAGATTTTGGTCTTCAAGCATGTCTTCCATCTTGAGTTTCCACAACTCTAAATTAGTGCCATTAAATTTCTCCACCTCCATTTTACTGTATGAGGAACTTGCCATCTCAATCTGCAAATAAGATTCAGAATGCTCTACACAGAAAACTCCCACTCAACTTGAGATTATCTCAACAAACCCTACCCAACAACTAGGATCAAAATTTTATCAAGCTCTGATACCTCTTGTAAGGAAACTTAGGTGCGGAAACAACTTCCTACACTAATCTCTAAAGAAAAGTATTGTGCAAATTCTTTTAAATCCTTACAATTTCAGATTTTTTAACTACTTTAACAATGATATTACAGCCATATACCATGCATACAAAAATAGAGAATGACACAATGATTTACCCTAGGGAAAACCTTTCGGTAAAAAACCCCAGCACTCCAAAACCTGCACAATGTATTATCTTCAACACAATGGTTACAACACACTTGCAATGCAAGTTCTTTCAGGAGACAATCGACACACACAGACTAAACTAGTAGCTCCCGATCATACCAACAATACACTATTTTTCTATCACAGTTTGTAACCCTAAAAAACACTTATATCATGTACTTTCCTTTTTAGGACAACTTCCAATGATAGCCATATTAGGGTTTTACCATTCTCTGAGAAAATAGGAACCCAAAAATTTTCTAAACCCCACAATTGTGGAAGAGTGTACAGTACTCAAATTTATCAGTTGCCACATGTCTTTCATGTCTTCACCCGTCATTGAATCTTCTAGAAATAGCTCTTACGTGTCATAGGAATCTGTCATAACCATTTTAGCCATGATCTCCTTACACATAATTCAAGATGCTGACACATCAACATGCCAACTAGACATTTACACTCACACTTAATTACATTATTTGCAAGAAATACATCTTACAAAACAAATAATATGAATAGGAATTATCCAAGGTTAAGACACCTTATTCCTAACAAAAAGGAGGCCCTTCAAAGATCTCTGGATCACTCAAAACCTGGCTCATCAACCAAAAATGCAAGGGCACCTATATCCAGCATCAACACATCCAAGGCTTTCCTCACTATGTTCAAAGATAGGATGGAGGTCCCACCATTCTTACTCAGTCTATGGATATTTGGGAAGAACCTACACAATTACTTGATTGATTCAGCGGCTTCCTACAATATCATGCCTTTTCCAAGTTGCCAGAAGTTGGGGATGGTGCCCCAAGTAACAAACTAAGTGGTCATGCAATTGGATAAAACTGAATTTAAGGTGATTAGTGTGCTCAAAGATATACATATTCAATTATTCACAGATCCTAGAATACAAGAATGCATTGATGTGCATATAGTCAACATACCCGAAACTTATGGGATGTTGTTAAGTCAAGTATGGACCAAGTTCTTGAGGAGCTGGCTTTCTACAGATTTCACCTAGTTGTGGCTACCATGGAGGGGTCTGAATAACCAAATAAATATTGATGCAGAGCCTAAATTGAGACAAATGATCACCGAGTACAATGCCCCAAAAGAAGTCATGTTCACCCAGACTGATTTGGACACTTATCAGATGGATGACATTCTCATGTTCCAAATCCAAGAAAGCCTAGAATCGGACTACAGCCCCATTCTGGGTCTTTTAGACTTGAATATCAATGATGACATTTTCCAACACTTTATCAACAACACTACGGCCAGCTTATGACACTTGGGAAAAGACGTAGACCCTAACATTTTGTTACTACTAGGGTACTGTCAGTTACACCAAGCTAGCCATTCTGAGTTTACATGCCCCAGTTCCTAGGAAGCATTATCAAGGGTATTGAACCAAATCACCTTGCGAAGTAAGCTATCAGAGACCCCTACAATAAAAGGACACATCCTCAAAACCAGGGACAAAAATGGCATCCCACCAGGGGTAGATTTCCTAGTTTCTACAATCACCCCAAGCCAAGATTAGGATAGTGGGTCAGATTCTGATGACAAAGGACCGGCCTCAAACATGCTTGGTAAATGGAGTACCTTTGATGATGGAGCTTGCCCCCCGTACACAGGGATGCTAGAGGACAAGGACAGTGAAAGTGACAAGATCACTAGACCCAGGCATACCCAAGGTATAGGATAATCAACCTCTTCTAACAATTATGGGGAGAAAGGGTGAAGACTTAAAACCAAGGACCCTCTAAAGAGAAGATCGGCCAAAACTTATCCTACCAAGCAACCCCAGATATGGAAATTGTTCTTCGACGGTTCCAAATGTAAATAGGGAGCAGATGCAAGGATTGAATTAATAAACCCAAGAGGTAAATCTTTTTATGTCACTTATAGGTTACAATTTTTGAGCACTAACAATGTTGCAGAGTATGAAACACTAGTCTGTGGGCTCCTCCTAGTTCACGAGAAAGGAATAAAAATCCTAACAGTAGAAGGGGACTCATAGTTGGTTGTCCAATAGATCCATAGCCAGTATACTTGCAATGACAAAAGGCTCTCAGCCTATCAAAATAGAGAATGGGACTTGATCAACGACTTCGACACCTTCGACATCAAAACCATCCTAAGAAGAATAAATGTTGTCGTTGATGCCTTGGCCATATCGACTAGTTCATTACATCCAATGAAGAAATCCAAGTTTAATAAATTCTCAGTCGAACTTGTCACAGCTCCGGCCATCCCAGACAACATCACCAACTTTCAAGTCTTCCAGGATGATCAACACATTTTGGAGTTCATGATGTGTGCCGGTGTGTTCAAAAAACAAATCATCACCGAGGACAAGGAAGATGAAGAAATAGTTGAACCCAAAACTCTGGATGATCAAGGTGTTATAAATTTGAGAACCAATGCCATACCCAAAGGGATGGTAGAACTAGAGATAATTTTTGACAGCGATAAGACTCTAGTCGGGAGATGCCCAGATGTAACACCAAATGGTAAAGAATGTGACACCTACAACCTTGGCACAAAAGAAGAACCTAGGGAGGTCCACATCAGAAGGGTAGGAACCAAAGAAGAAAATGAAAAAATGGTCCAAATCCTCACCGAATATCGAGATGTCATAGCATGGAGTTACGAAGAATTAAAGACATATGATACCTCTGTCATAGTACACAACATCCCTCTGAAACTAGACTCCAAGCCTTTCTGGCAGTGGTAGAGGTCTGTGAACCCTACCATGGAACCCTTAATTCAAAGGGAGGTTCAAAAATTGCTTGACGCTAGGATCATCTTTCCAATCTGGCATTCCACATGGGTTGCAAACTTGGTGCCCGTAATAAAGAAAACTAGTTAGATTAGACTGTGTGTGGATTTTTGGAACCTCAACAAATATTCTTGGAAGGAAAATTACCCACTCCCATCCATCAATGAGGTGTTGCAGAAGGTCAATGGGTCTCAAATGATGTCATTTCTAGAGGGTTATTTGGGCTACAACTAAGTGATAGTGCAGGAGGAAGATAGGCTAAAAATAGTATTCACAACCAATTGGGGAACCTTCGCCTACCGCCGAATGCCTTTCAAACTGATTAATTTAGGGGCCACTTTTCAGAGGGCAATGGACATATCTTTCAAAGGACTAGTTGGGAAGTGCATTATCATGTATATGGATGACCTCACGGTTTTCTCAAAACAAAGAGCCGACCATTTAAGTGACCTCAAAAAATGCCTTCAAAGATGCAGGGAATTTGGGATATCCCTCAACCCCAAAAAGTGTGTTTGGGGTAACTGAAGGAAAACTCTTGGGACATATCATCTTAGAGAAGAGAATAGCCATAGATCCCAAGAGGGTGGAGGCTATTCTAAAATTGACACCACCGCACAGCCGCAAAGAGCTAAAATCATTCTTCGAGAAGATCAACTTCATAAGGAAGTTCATTAGTGGTTTCACAGAGATAGTAAAACTATTGAATGACATGCTCAAGAAGGATGCTAAGATTGATTGGTCTCTCCTAGCTAGGAAATATTTTGAGGAGATTAAGAATGCCATCACTATGACATTGGTCCTAGTCAGCCCAGACTATACTATCTCTTTAAAAGTTTATTCATTTGCATCTGAGAACTCATGTGTGGGAATCCTTAAATAGAAGAAGAACACTGAGGATGAAAGACCCATAGCTTTCATGAGCTACCCTTTCAAAGACGTCGAGCTATGGTACCCAAACCTGGATAAACAATCATTTTCTCTCATCAAAGTGGTGAAAAAATTTAGACATTAAATTCTGAGGAGTAAAGTCATTGGGGTAGTTCCAGACACATCTATAAAGTCCCTTTTGATGCAGAATGAGCTGGGAGAGTGGAGAGGAAAATGGATGGCCATCCTCCAAGAGTTTGACCTTGAAATCCAACCAATGAAACTAGTAAGGGGATAGGGCTTGATGAAGCTGATCTCTGAGGTTGAAGAAGGACTGGTGTGCCAAACCTACACCAATCAAGGCATGATCACTGATGTATGGTACCAAGACATAGTGTACTATTTTCTCCAAAACCGTTTCTCAGAGGAAATGAGTGGTTCTCAAAGGAGATCCTTGAGAATCAAGAGTGGTTCCTACATATTGAAAAATGGACAACTGTACAAACACAATTATGAACGCATATACCTAAGGTGCTTGGACAGACATGAGGCCAAGAAAATCCTAGAAAATTTCCATGACAAATACGGAATGGGAGATGAGTCAGCTAACACAACGACTCACCAGATTTTAAGGGAAGGGTATTTTTGGCCTACAATATTCAGATACACAAGTGAACATGTGAGATCTTGCCATACTTGTCAAACCAGCATGACTCAAGAAAGGAAACCCACCATGCCCCTACAACTAGTGTATGAGGTACACCCATTTTCCCAATGGGGCTTGGATTTTGTTGGAATGATTAAGCCCCCTTCGTCTGCAGGACACAAATTTATCCTAATAGCTACTGACTACTACACCCACTGGATAGAGGGTCAAGCACTAAAAAATTGTACCATGAAGGTCGTGACCAAATTCTTGGAGGAGCGCATCATAACTAGGTTTGGGATGCCATTTTATCTGGTATGTGACAATGCTCCCTCTTTTTCCTTTGCCTTGTTGATGCAATGGGCCTTTGAGAACCAGGTAATCCTCAAGTTCTATTCAAATTACTATCTGAAAGGCAATGGTGTAGCAAAGTCTACCAATAAGAAGCTAATGATAGTGATCAAGCACCTCCTAGATGACAACCCCAGGGATTAGCATGCATAATTGAAATACGCTTTGTGGACTAATCGCGTAAGGATCAAAATTGCCCTAGGGATGTCTCCATACCAGCTAGTATATGGCTTGCAACCATTCTTCCCTATGAACTTAAAGATCCTGGTCCTTAGATTCATGGATAAGTATGTGGGAGGAGAAGATCGGGTCCAAGTCTGGCTCATGAATCCCCTTAACTTAGAGGAGAAGAAAACAACATCTCTGGAGGAGGTATCAAAACATCAATCTATAGTCAAGAGGTGGTTCAACCAGAGAGCCACCATTAAAGCCTTCAGGATCTCTGACCTTTTCCTCATGTGGGATAAGGAAAAAGAAAAGCTGGGCAACCACACCAAGTTCCAAAGATTGTGGATAGGCCCTTATCAAATATCAGAGATCCTGGGGGAAAACACTTTTAGGGTCAGCATGTTGGATGGAGAGTTGACCCCATTTCCATTCAATGGGAAATTCCTCAAGAATTAGTTTGAATCCTAAGTGGGATTTCCTTCCATCCTTTGTACCATAGTTTCCCTTATTTTTTGTCCTTTCCTTTCTTTGTCTCTTCATTGCCCTCACCGTCAGTCCATTCTTCCTTTCTTTTGTCAGGGCTCATTTTTTTTTATTGGGTCAGTGTGTTCTTGGACCCATTCCAAGGTAGTTCATAGATCAAAGAAAGGGTATTTCTCAGTCAATTCTCTGAAAGAAATATGCAACACAAAGAATATTGTCCAAAAGGAGAATTTATGACAACTATCAATGATTAACAAGAAGAAGTTAAAGGCTTGGTCATCCTTATCATTAAATGCACTAAAAGGCAACACTCGAAGGGAAGTGGTTCCTTGAATGATTGATAGTTGTGATTGGCACTAGTGCATATATTCGAGTACCCACCAATCCTAGAAACCCAGGTCTGAATGGATGCAAGGGCAGTGGAAAATAGCTAGAGAAAGGAGAAAAGCAGGCACACTAAAAGAAAAGTGTCCCAAAGAGGCTACAAGTGTGAAATCTGGGTGACATAATATAAATGTTTCCTAGACCATATCAAGTATGAAAGAGAAAATTTCATTGTTCTGGACTTGAACATACTGGGTGAGAAAGTACACAAATATGTAGGGGCATGACATATTTTTAAAAAAAAAGGAGACTGTCAAAAAGGACAGAACTCTCAAGAGAAGAAGGCCGTAGCCTAGCAAACAAAACACACTTGGGTGACTATAGAAACCTTTACTAGGGCTATAAATGCCTGAAGAGTAGTAGAGAAAGGTTATACTTTGGATTTGGGGAAAACTTTTTTGGGGCTATGAATGCTTGACTGGTAGCAAAGCTCTTTCTGGGAAGCCCTAGTCTACTTGGAAAAGGTTGGGAACAATTGACAAATGTTCTAGTTACCACAATCAAGGGTTAAGGAACAAATACACATGAACACACACTAGGAACTAGCAGAAAACCTTGGATTGTAAGTCATTGATAGATTGGTCAACACCAACACCTACTGGCCTTATTCTACTGTGAAGTTACCCCTTAGAAGAGTAATGATGATAGATAAATGCCTTGGTCATTCCCACCTTTGGTCGGGCTATTTGTTGTGGGTCCACAACACACACCCCATTTCTTTGGTCCTCTAACCATGGGGACCCCCCTTCTTTTTTTGGATTTGTGTTTGTTTGGTCTAGGTTGCCCATTTGAGTCCTCGCTTGGTCAGCCTTAGAAGAATAGGCATCGACATGATCTTAAGAGAAAACACCCCCTTTTTGGCCTTTCAGCCCTTCCAGCATTTCAGGGACCTTTGTACTCTGTAACACCGAGATGACCGAAAGGTTGAAGGTTAGTTCTTTCAGTGTTTTCAGCCTCCAAAAACACTAAAAGGCCGAAGGGGTCTACCTCTAAACTTTTGGTGTTTCAAACATTGAAACCACCAAAGGTGCTGATGTCAGGACCTATGGGTTATAAGTCAAGGATGCCCCAATCTGTAAACACTTTGCATCCTTGATATTGCAACTTCAAGTTTTTTTCCCACCTTCGGCCCTAAGTCTGATCATTCATGTGCACCTCTGGTTTCATTGTGCCTTTCTCCTTGCTTTTCACCCCTCCAAGGTTAGTCTCATTTGTGTGCCTCTCATTCTCTTTTCTTCCTAGTTTTGGCTTTCATTTTAGGGTTTTTCTTTGTTTCTTCACCCTAGCGCTTGTCTAGCCTAGGGTGTTTTAGTTTTCTTTTCCCTTGGTCTCTAAGCGGACCTATGGGTGCTTTCATTTTAGGAAGGGGTCTCTTGGTGTTGAGTTGGTTTTCTTCCCTCTAGGGTTTTTGAGTTAGGAATTTTTTTTAGGTCACGACCTTTGTCATAGGTCCTTAGCCTCTAAAAGATCAAACACCAAGTCTTGGTTGTCTTTCATGTTGTCAGAGATTTGGCCCTTTCAGTGTTTTTGACCTCTGAAACCCCGGTAGGTCTGAATCCCCAAAAGTCCTGTTCATCATTGCTATTTCAGAGGTTCAGACTTTTCAGCATTTTAGACACCCGAAAGGCTCAAAATCCTGACAAGCTTGAGTCTCTAAATCCTATTCTTCAAAGCTTCGAGATTTTTGACATCTATAAAACTTTCAAACTTTTGGATACCGAAAGCTCTAAAACAAACTCTACGAATGACAAAATTTCACACTTTCAGGCTTTTTGGCGTCTGACACTTTATTAGGTATTTGAAACCCCAAAAGTGCAAAAAAATCTATAGGCTTGATGACTTTGGCTTTTTTCACTTTGTTTTCTTAGTTTAATTTAGCTTTCCTTCAGTTTGTTCCTTAAAGTAAGATATTGATACTTTCATGTTCTATCACAGGAATGATTGAGAAAAGGAGTACTTTGCCCATGAAGTACCAATACAAGGGGAAAACCTCCCCTTCAAAGATTGGCAACAAGCATAGTGAGATCACCGATACTGATATCAGGAATGTAAATTGGGATCAATTCTTGATGAGGTGTGCCCAACCACAGGGAAGGTCAGAGGAATGTACTTCATTTGTATTAGCAGGACTTGTCAACACAGCAGCCCACCCCATGGTGGTGACCTCACCTAAGTTAATCATGACCTTAGAAAATCACTATAATTCAGACAAAAGGGTGGTTCAAAACACATAGGGCCAAGTAATATTAGATATCAGGCCAGATGTCATAGAGGATGTATTCCATCTTCACAAAGGCATAGACAAGTTCTATGGCTTCTTCATAGAAAAGGGGAATCTATTGTTCAAGAATAAAGGTGACGAAGCATACGAGATAGTCAATGACCATTACCTTGAACAACCTCTCCCAAAGAATAAGTTGGACAAAATAGACCTAAGGAGGGGATACATAAAGGATGACATCAAAGCGACCATAACCATGTTGAGCCAAGTATACGGGTTACCACAGTCCTCCCAACTAGAGAATTGGATGATTCTCTTGATTGAAAGTCTCAAAGGTTTCAGGTCTAGGTTCGATTGGGGAACCATCATTAGTGAAAAGTTAGACGAGCAGCTCACGGCAGTAAAACATAACCCCAAGTTCTACATGAGCACTTATGTGGTATACTTATTGGCAGCCTGGGCAGATTACCCTAGACTTACCAAGAGGAGAAACCTAAATGATCCCACCACATGGCCTTACATCATATACCCCCAACTACAGAAGAGGGAAAAAATGTCAGAGGATAGCCCAGACTACAGGATAGTCAATGATGCTTTCATCTTCACAATCATCAGGTCCATCCAAGGTGACTTTGCAAAAAGAATGTCTGAAGAAGTGGCCGCCAACATAAGGGCCATAGGGGCCTATTACATTCAATTTAGGAATTTCACTAATATCTGGATAGCAGGATCAATGGTATAGCCAAAGAAGCTACCCACATATCCTTCTGACTAGATAATCCTTTTGGAGATGGCCTGACAACTTGCCGATGCATATGAACACATAAAGCACAAAAAGAAGCACTGTTGGGATTTTCCCATTTAATTAGGGCCATATACCCTAAAAGATATGAAGATCTACAAGTCCCTAGCCTTTTAATGAGATGACCGCCCCTTACAACTTTACAAAATAGTGTGTCCTCACTTTGATCCTATAGGCACTTACAACCACATTATTGGCAAATTCTAAATTCACGAACCACACGTGGAAGATCACTGGATGAACTGTGTGGATGATCATGAGGTCAGGATCCGAGATTACTGCAGGATGACCCTTGACTTAGCAAAGGAATTCATAAAGACCCTTATTCCCCCTAAATTTTGGGAATGTGATTCAGATGAGGTATTGGAGGAAATTTACACCAATGATAAGATATATGGTAGACCCATCATGAACGCAGAGGTAGACAAAGATGAAAATGATAACATCAATTTCTAGGTGAGGCATGTGATGAGAATGATAGAGGAGTGGATCAAGGGGCCCTTTAAGATGAGCCCAATACCTATAAAGACATTGATGGACCCACCCAAATAGATGGATAAATAACACGGGGAGAAGAACACAACGCCAAAAAATAAGAAAGCACCACCACAGAAGTCGAGCACGGTGTATGGCCATGAACATGTAGTAGAATACAAGTCAAAACCAAGGCCCAAGACTACCAAGAAAAGAATGAATAGATAGATAGATTCCCCATGGTCCCATCAAAGGTTGCATCAGATGAAGGAACCTCCACTTCAGGACAATCTTTTCCCACCAAGGAGAGGAGAAAGAAGATATACAAGAGAAAGAAAGCTTCTTTGTCCCTACAATTGGAGACTGTGCAAGAAGAATTGCAAGTGGAAGAAGGGGAAGATGTCCCTCTTATCAAAAGAACAAGATCTCAGAAGAGGATAGAAAAGGGGAATAGTTAGAAGTAGAAAGAAGAACCTAAAGAGCAAGAAAACCCTTTAGATGTTCTTGGATCGGATGAGTTCCAAATATCAGACTTTGAAGGTCTAGAAGGTTTCTAAGACCAGGGCCAAGATACGCCAAGGTATGAAAATGGATATGAGGAAGGTGGTCCTTCCATCTTCCAACCATAGGTAACTTTAACTCCACCTCCCACTCAATTCACTAACCTAAACCCCAGTATACTTGTTATAGGAAACAGCTCCAAAACGGATCACAGAATTATGAATTTGGAATCTACACTCGCCCAAGAGGTGTCTATAAAATAGCCCACTACAAAATTCATTCCTGTCACATCACCCCCTCACATTCCTACTCCACCAATTATTTCTCCACCTTCTATTCCAACCCCACCACCAATTCTCCAAACCCCACCAACTACTCTTCTACCTCAAATCCTAAATTTCCCAACACCTACTCCACCACCATTGAGCCCTTTTCTCTATCACATCCCAACTACTGGAGGGTTAATAAACCCAGAGTCTGTGTCTCCTTCTCAAACCACACTGAGGTCATGACCATTCTTAATACAGAAGTGATAGCTAGCTCCTCGGGTGATGAAAACAAAGGCCAAGAGAAATAAGAGGAAACATGAGAAGGAAAGGGCATGATGGAGGATGAAGGGGAGAAAGGGGAAGAACACCAAGAGGGGGAGAATAGAGAGGGGGAAAGGAAATGAAAGGGGAAAGGTTCAGATAAAGAGATGAATCCAAGGTTACAAAGTTTGGATTCAATCTTGCAAGTTACCCCATATGAGCCAGTCACTGCCTCTAGTAAGCCCACTTGGTTTACTAGAGAAATCCAGTTAAGGAAGAGAGCTTATGTCGATGATGATGAAAAGGAAAATACTGATATAGAATCCTTGGGGCAAGAACTTCAACAAACAATGGTCATATTACCAATGCAGACAATGTAATATGTCACCCATGACACAAGGGGACGCTGGAAGGCACATGTTGCAGTCCCATCCACCAACACCTCTCAAGCCCAAACTAATTCAGAAGAATACACATTTAAGGATGTATATTTGGGGTAACCCACTAGGGAGGGGAGTAATACATTAGCAGACTTGGGACTCAAACATGCTCTAGGTTTCATTAGTAAAGATGAAGAGACCATAAAGGCTTTGACAAAGCAGAATGAAACCTTGAAGAGGTTCATCCATAAAGTGGTTAGTCCAATCAACCTCAATTTGTTGGAGGCCTCACTATAGGTGATAATAGATAAAATAAATGCCCTGGGTTTACCCACAGGTCTAACCCCCTCCTTCATGAAAGCAAGTACAAATTGGAATGTAGATTTTGAGCAATGCGGAGAAGAGGCCATAAAGAAAATATGCAGGCCTTATAGGATTATTCTAATAGAGGCCAGAAATCTGATAGATTTGATGATAGAAGAAGGTGGCGTAGAGTCTGAGACCAGAAAATGGAGAGCCACTCTCCATGATTTACATATTATTAGAAAAAAATGCTTCCAAATCTTGGTAAAGATATATGAAGGTGAAGAGCTAGACAAATTTGAAGCTTGGGTCAAGAACATACCTAGGATAGTTAGCATTTATGATAAATGTCATGTGTCTATATCGGATAAACATAAAGAGGTCCTAGGATGGGTGGAAGAAATAGATATCTTCTTTACAAGGATCGACCTTGATCTATACAGAGATGCAGATAAAAATGTCTTACCGCCATCCATAGAAGTGGTCCAACAATTTAGGGACATTGTAGCAGGTATAGGGAATAAGGAAGCCCAGCAAAAATTATTTTATTCAAAGGAAGAAATGATGAAGATGACTAATCATGTACAAGAGATTCAATTCTTTGCTTCTGAGCTGATGACCTTCAAGAAAAAGCAAGAACAGAAAGTTAACAGGGCTAAAAGGAAGGAGGTAAACTATGAAGAAGTCCAAAAGATCATACAAAGGCTCTGGGCTGCACATCCTAAAGTATTCCCGAATTGACCCTTTGGGTCGCAAAATAGTTTTGATGATTTTCCTAAGGATGTTTTTTGAATTTTGGGCCTTTCGGCATTTTAGGCCCCCTCAAAATGACCCAGTCTTTCGGCCCTCCGAGTCTTCGGCCTTTCGGCCTTCCAGGATTTTTGGCCTTTTTTGCCCCATCAGATTTATGGCCTTTTGACCCTTCAAGTTTTTGGCCCTTTTGGCCTTCTGGGTATTTCAGCCTTTTCGGCCTCTGACCAGTCTAAAATTTGAGCCAAGGTTTCAGTGATAAACACTTAAAAGATTCTGACACTAGAAAAGTTTCAGAGTTGATGTTGGGGTCTGAAAAACTGGGTGTTTCAAGAGAGATCACTTTTTTCTACACCAGTTGAACTCTAGATCTAATTAATGGTCACCTTTAGTTTGTTATGAAAGAACTAAAGGTTCCCTATTAGTCTCTACCGTCAGATGAGCTTCCAGATGAAGATTCAAAGAGAAACTTCTAGAAACAAGAAGAAGACTCCAAGTTTGCTGAAGAAACCCCCTCTTCTTTTTTCTTTCTTCTTGGTGAGTTTGACCCTCCTTGTAGGAGAAAAATAATTGTAAATGGGTTCATATATCCATGCAAGTTTATCTAGTGTCAGTTAAGAATAGTTTCCTTTTTGGTAAAGTTTTAGTTTAAATTATTTTTTTCTCTGATGCCCTATATTCAGAATTCAGAGTTGTGAATCAAGTGCTATATATTGTAATAAAAAAAGCAATGTAAAGGTCGGATTCTTAATGCAATAAATATATACATTTGGCTCTTCATTCATGGTGTGTGAATTGCTGCTACCTATGCAAAATTACTGAATGTATGCTTGCATTGTTCATTATTTTCAGAGAGCCTCTTGTTTATTGTGCTTTGAATTCGCGTTTCTTTTAGTTGGAGTTTGTTGTTGTTTGCTTTAACTTGTTGTGATGAATGCATGGAAGAGATCATCTTTGGGCTTAATGATAAATCTATCTCGTGGGTGCACACATATTGGTGGCTTCACGATTTGATCAATTTTGAATATCTTGCATGAGTGAATACATCTTCTCTCCAAACGCTTGCATCTGTGGGGTAGTGAATTATGACTTGGTCTGATTTATGCTCCATGGGTTTATACAAAATCTCACCCATCATTCAATTCACAAGGAAGGGTTTACAAACAGTTTATGTCCGTAGGACTTCATTTTCATTTCTTTGCTTATTTCACATTACTCTACTCCCTACTTTCTTTCGTCTCTTAAAATTTTGAAAATTTAAACATCTCAAAAATACCAAAAAATTGCATTCTATTTACAACACCCATCTGTTAAAATGGCAAATACCAAAAAAAGGAACTAAAGTGTTTTGCAGTTTGATGTCTTGAATGAACTAGGAAAGGCCTCCTCATTAATAATCACATTTATCTTCAACTGAGTAACCAAGAAGGTTGTGACCCAACCCTACAGAACCTTGGGAATAACCCCGTTATTCTTTCAAGAGAGGAAATTGAATCTCAAGATCCTAGCAAGTTGGCTTGTGTCAAAACAATGCTCAATAGTACATATCATTATTTTCTCTCTTTTTTGATAGTAAGGGAAAAGGTGTATACCTATGACTTATCAAAAATATGAGAGTGTGAGGACTTCATGTCCTCCATCATCATCTCCCATTTTTCTATCAGGTTGCCTAGAGCCATGTGCTCAACTGTGATCCTTGCATGCATGTCGTAGATGTTGTCTGCTATAGATATCTTAGGGGTGGATATCAGTTGTCTTGTTGAAATGATATGTTGTTGAAGTAGTGTTAGACTTGGTAGAAGTTGAGCCTAGAGCTCGGTGATCTCTTCCCTAAATTATGTTTTTGCTTCCCAAATTTCATGTCTTAACCTTTTTATCTCAACAATTTTATCATGATGCAACTTTATTGCATTATCATCAGTGGTTAAGCCTTTAGCACTAGTAGCTAGATCAGAATCTAACTTTGTTATTTTATCACTATGATCCTTAGTGAATTTATCATGTGTGCTCAATTGTTATATCAAGGAAATAACTTCAGTAATTATTTGATCTAATTCACTTGCTAATTCTGAAAGCTTTACGTTGTTTTTTTCCACTTCTTAGCTGATATTTTCAATGAATTTGTACTGATACTTCTGCTCTTGTCTCTCCTCAATTGCCTTTTCTACATCAATATTCTTTGTTGTAATGGCCTCAGTGAGAGTGGCTAGTTGATCAAGGATAGGTCTATTGTGATCAACATCTGGTACAATCTGATTCAAGATGTCCCTAGTTGTTTCTAGTATCATGGAGTCTCTATGGTCCTTTCCTAGCTTCTCCTATAGTGCCTTCCTTTGGTATATTTCACCATACTCTTTTAGTTATTCATAGTATAGTGTAGTTGGTTCACATTTGGCTATCTCAATTATCACATCTAGAGTGACTTCCAACATTTTCTTCTTGGTTTTCTTCTGTTTCTTCTAAGATACACTTGAATGTAGAACCATATCCAGCTTCTCAACTTTGTCTGTTGTGCTGGATGAAGTGATTAAGGGTGTTTACTCTTTATGTTATTGTGCCTCTGTATCAAATTGTTTGTTTTGAGTGGATGTATCCACACTAACCTTTACATTATCCGTAGAAACCTTTTCAATTTCCTCAGGATTATCATCTTTTGGTTTATCTCCTTCATCTGTATCCTTATGTACGTCATCTAACTTTGTCTGTGCATCTTTTTCATTGGTGTCTCCATCTTTTTTCTTGGAATATCCTTTTGTAATATTTTTAGCATTGGTTACATTTTGAGTGTCTTTGATGTCCTTCTGGTCATTGGTGGTGTCTTTCTTTCCATCATCCCCTACATCCTCAGGAATGCTTAAATCTTTTGTAGGTGAATTCTCCTTGTCTTGGAGTATATTGATGGATTCCATCAATATTGGCATGTTTCCTAGTATGTTCACCTGTGAAGTATCAATTGTAGTGTCCTCTTTGTCAGTCTTGTCCTTGGTAATAGTGACATCTTCATCTTTTTGTATTTCTTCTACTCGATCATTGATAATGTCAATGATTGTATTGTCCATAATGCTGTCCATAGTGGTGTCCAACCATGTCTAATCTACAACATCCATATCCTTGTTGCCTGTGGTGTCAATTTCCTCTTTGTCAAAGTCTACATTTGTGATGATAATTGGTTTGGTGCTCCAAGTAGCCTATTCATTCTTAGATTTTTGGTTTTTGCTAAGAGATCTCTATGGATCGAGACTTGTATCCTTTCCATAAATATCAAGTATTTTCCTCCATTCGGCTTCACTCTTTCTATCTAGATCCAATAGATTTCCTTTAAGCACTTGGTAGGCTCTCAACTTTTGTGAAAACCTTTTTGAATGAACCTTCATCATTTATTTGATCTCCTCCATTTTTTATTCGGGAGGCATTATTAATACTAGGGCTCTTTCCCTGATTTCTTTTTCAGAGTGCAAGGAAAGTGTCCATCTTGCCGAGATCCTATCTTGAAGTTCTTTGGGAATATTGTCTGTGAGTTCTATAGGGAGGTATTTTTATATGCACATCATCTTGATGCTTGTTTCCTCAATCTTATTTTGATCCAAGGGTTCTAGAGTTAACCATCTTCTGACTTTGGAGTCAGTAATTGATCCTAATTTAATCATTTGTGCACATACCTCATCAATGGTTTTAGGAATCTTATTATTTTCCTATTGAACAACTTCATCCTATTCAATGTCCTCAATTTACTCCTTAGTTCTAACGAACTTTCTTCTTTTTTAGCTATGGACTATTTGGGTGGAGGCTTTCTCTTATAGGTCCACACTTGAAAATTTTTCAAAGGTGAAGGACTTTTTTCCTTAGCTATTTGACTTCTTGTCCTTAGCTGTTTGACTTCGTTTCCTTGTAGCAGCTATATTTCTTGGCTTCTTGGCTGGTCGAGGAGGTGGTGAATCTAACTTTGTTGCCTCAAAGTCATTCTCCTCTTTAGCTTCATCGATGGGTGATTGACCCTTGGTCTCTTCCTCTTGTTTAGATTCTTCTTCCCATCCGGTTTCTTCTTCTATTACTGACAATATTTTATTTAGATTCTTGACCATTTTATCCTTTTTTCCTATCAATCTTCTTTACAACCAAGCCATATTTTATTCTTTCTTTTGCTTCTTCAAAAGTTCTGAACTTGTGTTGTGTTTTATCAATTGGCTCATTTAAAAATGCATCAATTGCATTGGATGCTTGATCTATTTTCACTTCATAGTCAAGTGGTTTTATCCATGTAGTTCTTGGTATAGTAGGCTTGATGTATGTGTGGTCTGTGTCTACCATGAAACACATATCAGTCTTGAATTTCCCAATTAATTGCTTAGGGATCCTTTCTCTCTTCTACATTCTCTTTTTGAATCTAGTAAAATAATCATTCATGACTGACTCAAAATTGTCTCCTAGTGATTTTATAAACTCACTGATTTGTATGGTGACTAGTCTAGTTGTATCCCATTTTACATCTCCTATTGATGGAAAATATTTTTGGAAGAAAAAGAAAATGCATATGATAAGTGAACCAAACTTACATGAATTTGTCTTTGCATTTCTGATTGTCTTCATGTTTTTTTCCAACTAGTTTAGTAGGAGTTCAGATAGATCCAACTGAGTTCCTTTCTTTACAATATTATATGATGTATCCACTACTCCAGATGCTATGTTGTTCATCCTTCTAGCTTGAAAGAATTTGTATCCTAGGACACATGCACCAAATTTCAGTTCATCATCTCTGATAGTGGATACCTTAAGTCCTCTTCCATCACACTTAGCTCCTATATTCTTTTCAATTTCAGCCATGGGTGTATGTTTTAATGCTTTTCCCTTATTGGTTATTGGATAACCGGTGACTACATGAATAACATCTCGTGTTTTTGTTTTAGGCTCATCTATCTGTAACTTATGGTTGTGGATCCTTCTCAGTACTAACCGAATCCACTCGGTCTTGAATACCTTTGGGAACAATAGGGAATTTGTGAGCCCTATCACCTCTATGTGTTGGTGCTCATGTTTAATACATCCATTGTCATTACATAGCTTCTTGAAAGCTTTTTCAACCTCTAGGTCACCAATTTCTGCAATGTTGCAGTGAATGTATGCTCACACGTCTTCAACGAGAAAAACCCTAGCTGGTATTTGCAAAAATTCTCTAGCATTTTTGGGTTGTGATGCAACCTTTGGGAATATCTTGTAATGTAGTTCGTCACATGTAGAATTCTTGAAACTTTGACCTTATCCTTCTTGATTCTCTTCAACTTAGCACTTATTAAAGTCATGGCCATTGTTTCAAATATTTAGGGCTTTCTGTAAATGCGTAAAAAAGAGTTCTTGGTTAATGTAGGAAGGTATTGTTTACTTCTCTAGTGGTCAATGATTTGTTTGAAGTGATGTGGGTTGAGTTGAATTTTCTCTGTGATTTTATCACTATGTCCTCAATTTTTTCTTTTCGTCACTCTTCTCTGCTCGCTGGTGAATAATGAAACCCTTCCTTCACATTTATATAGATGTTTTCCCTAAGTCTAGTCATTAATTCTCAACCAGTCCTCAGTGTGTGAAGATGAAGTCATCGGGTTAAACACTAACTTCTCTTTTCGGTGACAACACGATGCTTTAGGGTAGTCATCTAACTTCTTACTTTTACCGACGGGTTTTGGTGTATGACGAAGACAACTTTGTTCACTTTATTTATTACCAATGATTCTTGGTTTACACTAGAAACATTTTCATTTACATGTTAATCAATGATTTTTGGTAAGTGCAGACAATTCAATTTTGAGTGTACATCGATGGATTTTGGTATGCATTACCTAATGAAACAGTTTTTCATAGATTTTAACAATAATACCATAGTGCATTTATAATCATGCTAATTTGGAATTTCAACTATGTATGATTAGGACTAATGCAAAATATAACTTGGTGTAATGAAGTTCCATACTTACTTGTTCTTATTAGGTGGGGGTGGTGATGTCACTAGATCCACTGGATAGGGTGTCACCAATTGCATTTCTTGTTACAGATTCATCATTATTTGTATCTTTTATCCACATTTTTTTTTCTCATCTTCCTAATATCTTCAATGGTATTTCCATTGGGAAAGGTGCTGGTTTCTATCATTCAGTATCTACAGTCTTTCTTGAGATGACCAACTTTAAAACAATGTAAGCATGCCATTCCAGGGTTATTCCATCCTCTAGACTTTCTTTTTCCCTATCTCATACATTTTGTAGAAATGTGACCAAATATTCCACATGCTGTACAATTTATCCATGTGTTCTAATCCCATACATACTGGTTACCAACTCTTTTTGGTTGATAGGCAGTTTCTTGGCCTTTAGGCTTCCATGCTTGCTTTTTCTGTCTCTAGCATTCAAGGGTTGTGTTTCCATTCATTTTGCAAGGAGAATAGTATTTGTCCATGTAGGTTTCCTTCTTTGTTTGTTTCATCATAGAATTACATTCATATGCTTTATGTCCTTTCTTGTTACATTTATAACATAATCCTATGAATGAAGATGTAGATTTAGGAATACCTTTCATTTTTCTCCTACATACATTTGATGTGTGGCCTTGGTTTCCACAGTGATTGCATGTCAGCTTTGTTGGTCTTGGATTTACATAGAAATTATTTGGATCAACTTGAGTTGGTGATTCTTCATTCTCGGTATAGCCTAGACCGGTTTTTTTATTGACTTTTCATTATCCATCAAGAAAATCATCCATTATTTTAATGCTTTCTTCACCTGTCTTGATGATTTCATTATGTTGTTGCTGAATTATTATTTCTTGTTTCAAATTTTCATTTTCTTCCCTTAGCTCACTGATGGCTTCTATTCTTTCAATGACTTCAACATTCATTCTATTTTCCTCTTGACTCATAAGAATAATCTCATTTGTAATCTCATGGTGATGTTCTGTTATTCATTGTATTTCTTACTCTTTCACTTTTAGCTTTTCAGTAATCTTCCTTCTATCATCAATTGCTAGTGTTCTTTCTTGCTTAGCTTGTCTAGCATTTTTCATGACATCAATCATCCTTACCATCTATGTCTCTTGACTAATTTGGAGAGATTTCACTTGTTCGGCAAGATGTTGATTGATTTCATTTAAGCTTGTGATGCTTTCTTCTGTTATGTCTGATGCTTTGCTAGTAGTTGATCCTGATGACTCAAAGTAATGTGGTATATCTTCTTCATGGTAATTTGTTTCATTATAGTGAGATTCCATTATCTTTCTTTCATCTAACAACTGTTTCATCTTGAATTTTTCTAGTTTCTGATTCTCAATACTTTTTTCAAGTTTGTACTTCTCCATTGTATGATATTTTCTCTTTAGTCTTTAATCTTTCCAAATAAGAGATCTAGATTTGATACCAATTGTTGGAATTAATGGGAAGTGTGTACTGAGAGGGGAGTGGTGAATCAATACTTCTATAACTTTCTTTTATTTTATCAATTAACCTTTATGTAATCAATTGTATATCCAACCATATGTTCTACACTATCTTTGTGTAAGATTTATCAATTCATAAACTTAACAAACACGTGAACATTGATAGAAACATTCATGAAAGTAGTTGACACATCAGAAAAGATATGATAACGCAGAAAAATTCTGTTAGGAAGTAAAAAATGTAGTGGGGATGACACCCACAAATTCTTCACTATCTGCAGATTGGAAGGGGCCGATTAAGGATTAAAATTTGATCACTTCTAATGATCTACCCTGTTAGGAGTATCTGTGTAGACCTGTTAAGAGCTTTAGCAACATTGTTTAGTGTGGACTCAGTTAAGAGATTTACAATAGGAATGTTAAATCCACCTTCCTTGAAATGATTTTTACACTTTGCTTCACTTGTTAGAATGTAAGAAAATTACACTTTGACCTGAGTGTATGTAATCTCCTATTGATAATTAAAGATACATTCAAGATTACCTCTATTCTTTGTTTTTGATAACCAAATTCACCTTTTGTTGTTATGCTTCTTGAAACTCTTAGTCTGATTCATAGATGTGCTCGTAGGCTACATTCATTCTCTCATACATAATAATGAATGATTACAACATCTATTTATAAGATAGATTGGACTAATTAAGTTTAACGCAAAACAATATTAAATCTATGATCATATGTTTACAACTTTACCTTGATCTTCTAGTCTCTATGTTTTAAATCAGTTAGATAGATTAAAACACTTACATTAATGTTTCTTGTCTGTTAAATAATGGTTTTAAAACAAATCAAGAATATATAAATAAAATATGAATGTTTTATCTAACATGGAAGTCAGATCCACTTTTTGCGGGCTTCAACTGACTTTCCATTTTTGTGGGTCGGTTATGCTCTGAAATCAGTTTGACAGTCTCTCGGTGTTCCTTGCTTGAATTGTCTCTCATTGTTCCTTGCTCAAACTGTCTCTCAACTTCCACTTTGATTTTTCTCTTGGGTTGCACTATATCCTTCTGGTCAGGTTCCTCTATAGGGTTTTCTTTATCCTTTTCACTTTGCATTTTTGGTTTACACACAAGACTGTGTTGTTAGTTTTCTTTGTACTTAGAAACTTTCAGTGATCTCTGATATCTGTACTTTTGGTGTTCCTGAAAGACTATCTTTTGATTTTCTTTGTTCCTATCTTTTAGTGTATGTTTACCAATGATCTTCTTTGCATACTAATGGTAACATAATGTCATCAAGGGAAATACTCTGTTAAGATGAATTACTTTAAATACTAGGCCAACAAGAACAATTGGACGGATATTAGAACTAATAATGAGACTTTTACATGGACTAATAAGAGAGAATATTTTAGTAATATTGCAGAAAAATTAGATATGTTTATGTTTAAAGGTAACCTATAACCTAGGTACTTTTAATTTCAAATTAGAATCTTTTATTCTTCATTATTTAGGATCTGATCATTGTCTAGTTGCGTTGGTAATTTCAAAGAGTATTAAACCTAATAGAAATGCTTTTCATTTTGAGAAAATTTGGTTCTTAGATAATAACATTTTAGATAACATTAAACAATGGTGCAATGAAAAAAAAATTAAAGGTTTGAAATCATATATATATTCATGTGCAAACTCAAGCATATAAAATTGAAATTAAAAGAATGGAATAGAATATCCTTTGGTAACATCTAGGAAACTAAATTAAACATAGAAGTAGAGATAAAAAAAAAACATTAACAAAATAGTTATTAACAATGATATGGATATATGATGACATTTAAAGGGAAAAATAATTATTACAAAAATATGAGGACATTTTAGCTAAGGAAGAGATACACTAGAAGCAAAAATCAAGGGAAACATGGTTAGAGGAAGGAGATAGAAATACAAATTTTTTCACAATAGTACATAGAATCGTCGACAATTCAATAGGATTATGAGGATTCAAAACTCATTAGGAATAAAGATTGATGATCCAAAGTTAATTGTTGTTGAAGTTGTCAATTATTTTAAAAATCTATTAAAGAATAAGAAAGATCCAAATATAAAAGTACAAAATAATATTTGTTCAAACATTCGTAAAATCATTAATAAAAATCATAATCAATTATTAGTAGAAAAAATCACTAAAGAAGAGGTATAATATGCTTTAAACCATTTAAACCCAGATAAATCCCCAGGGCCAGATGGCTTTCCTACCTTTTTTATTAAAAATTTTGATCATTTATTGGAGAGGAAGTCACTATGGTTTCAGAATGATTTAGGATTTCTAGTAAATTATTATAGGAAATTAATAATACATTTTTTCTCTAATACCTTAGAAAGATGATATTAGTACTATGGAGGACTTTAGACCTATTTCCCTATGTAATACAATATAAAACCTTTTTACTAAAATTTTGGGTAATAGACTAAAAAATATTTTACCGATAATTATTGTTGATGAAAAAACTAGTTTCGTTTCAGGTAGATCCATATAATTAGATGGAATCAGTATTGCTCAAGAAGCAATTCATTCTGTCCAAAACAATAAAGAACCAAGTATTCTATTGAAATTAGATATTAAAAAAGAATATGATATTGTGGATTGGAATTTTTTATGTAAATGTCTGGATGCTTTTGGTTTCTCTAAACAATGGATTAATATTGTATAAAAATGTATCTCTACCCGTAAAATATCATATTTAGTTAACAGGAGTCCTGAGGGTTTCTTGGAAATTTCATAAGGAATTAGACAAGGGGACCCCCTTTCCACGTTCCTCTTTATTATTATGACTGGGGATTTAGGAAGAACCCTTTTTAAAACTAGAACCAAAGGCGATCTTAAGAGTATTACTATTTCTATTCAATTAGAACCTATTACCCATCCACAATTTTTTGATGATTCTATGTTATATGGATACACTGACATAATGGAAGAAAATAATTTAAAGATAGTCCTTGATAAGTATTCAGATGCTTCTTGTCAGATCATTCATAGGACAAAATCTGAGATCTTTTTCTTCAACACCAAGGAGATTACGGAGAAAATATTCTTAAGTTACTAGATTTCAAAAAAGGCATTATGCGCTCCAAATATCTAGGCTTACTTATAGATAAAGGGATTAAGGAATCCAATTTGTGGAACAATGTTATTCAGAAAGTAGAAGAGAAGGGATAATCTTGGAGTGCTAAATGGTTAACATCAACTGGAAGGGAGACCATAATTAAATCAGTGCTATCATAAATACTTATCTACCAAATGTCATTTTTACAAATGCCAGTGTGTGTTAAACTAAAATTAATTCAAAAAATGAGATCATTCTTTTGGCAAGGATCTAATGAAAAAAAGAAAATTTCATTAATAGCATGTGAAACTATCTGGAAGGATAAAAAATATGGTGGTGCATATATTAAAGACATTAAAGATCAAAATTTGGATTTAGGGGATAAATTGATATGGAAAATAGTTAGATTCCTTGAACTTAAATCGGTCAAAATCATTAAATACAAGTATTTAGATGCTAATGATCCTCTGAGTATTATCATACATGACAATCCCCCTAAAGGTTCAAGAGTTTGGAATTTTATGAGGCATAATAGAACTATTATAGGAGAAAACCTAACCTGGAATATTGGAAATGGAATGGATGCATTATTCTGGGATGATTCTTGGGAGGGCTATCTACCCATCTCAAACTTGATGAGTGTTAAAGAAATGATAGATAAATTAAAAATTGATGTGGGACTATATGTTAAAGGTTATATAACTTTCCTTCTTAATAATCCAGTGTTAGGGTGGGAATGGAATATTCATAAGAAGTATTATATCGCTAATGATTTTTATGATAAATTAACCAATATATTAAGTATTAGGCATATTAATCCTAAGAATGAAAAAGATAAAGTGATATGGTTACCACCAAAAATAAGGGAATATAATTCAAAATATGGGTATAGAATGATGTATAATAAAAAAGGGTATGGAAAAACTAATTTTCCTACTTACTTATGCTGGAATAAACAATGTCTAGCTAAGGCATGTAAGTTTACCTAGTTAGCACTACATGGGAGAATATTAGTAGCAGAAATGTTGTGTGAAATGGGGTATAATGGACCATCTAGATGTGTGTTATGTGAGCATGAGGAAAAAATAATTAGCCACCTTCTTCTCAATTGTAATTATACTATGCAATGTTTGAAATGGATATCAAAAAGATTAAACTGACAATCTTCCTTCCCAAATAATTTAGTTGAATATATGCTAGGATGACCTGGACCTAAGAATAATGATCTATACAATAGATTATGGATTATAAATCCTTCAATTATTCTATGGGAAATTTGGAAAGAAATAAAAAAGAGAATTTTTAGAGAGGAATAAATTCAAAGTACTTTATTTCTAAACAAAGTGGAAGCTGTTATAGTAGAGGTAGTAAATAATAGAAATTTTCTTAGTAAAAAACTAGATATTCTCAACACGGGATGATAAAACTCAAAATAAATGGACAAGCCTCAAAATGCCATTGATAAAATCTAAGCCAAAAAAAGGATGTGGAAAAATTAATATTAGAATGTAAATGGAAACCTATTACTTATGGATAACATAAGTTAAATTTTGAAGGAGCTTCTAGAGGAAACCCTGGAGTAGTAAGTATAAGAGCATGTATTCATAAAAATAATGGAGAATTAATTGCTAGTTTATCAGAACCAGTAGGTATTAAAACAAATAATGAGGAAAAATTTATGGCCCTTTTTGAAGGATTAAAATTAAGTACAATGAAAGAAATAAAGAAACTGGTAATTGAAGGAGATTCAATAATAATCATTAATACAATTAGAAAGGGGGAAACTACCAGTTGGAAATTAAAAAATTATGTAAGACATGCTAGAGGTATAGTGGAATACTTAGAAAACTTTACTACTAATCACATTTACAGAGAAGGAAACAAGACGACAAATATATTAGCTAATGATGGTGCTAATAAAGTTAAAATGGGAATATGATAAATTGTACAATCTCTAATTATCATATTAGAAATGAATTAGTAAATAAGAAGTAAGGTAAAAAATTATTCACTAATAGATCATATGGAAGTTAAGAATCTGAAATGTTATCAAGTAAATATATAATAGGCTCAGATAAGTTAAAATATTGGTTAAAATAAGGAGAAATGTTCCAAATTCTTTAGGAATGAAATGTTCTCTATAAGACATTGTGGAATGAAATAAACAAAGGAAGTATACATATGAGATAGTTACATTAGATAACCAACAAGAAGTTTATAATCTATGGCTCAAGTTGTGTAAGATATGGCTACCGCAATTAAGCTCAAATGTTCAAAATCATGGGTAACCTTTGATGGTAAAATTACTATGAAAAGAAATCAAGAAAATGATTTTGGAAACTTATGGTATGATAGTAAGAGTTGTTTATATTATCTTAGGAAGAGAATTTATACAAAAATGATAATAGTCACCGAGTAAATTTTGACATCCCAGCAATGTTTATAGCCTCAGCTTTACAAGTTGATATGGATATATGGGCTATTGGGCAATTATGCAGAAACATATTTAAGAGGAAATATCTCAAAGACCTAAATATTGTGATTGCAAGTGTCAGATGAGATTTATCAATACCTAAACCAAGATACTACCTGCAATTGATCAGGAATGACAAGAAATTACCTACTTATCTTGTTTCGATGGTTGAAGATTTGGCAAGATATATTGAAGAAACATCACCAATTAGAAGGAATCTAAACATCTTATTTATGTTTATGCATATTGGGAACACAACTGAGCCTAAGTGGTTTTATAACTTTGTTCTAGAAGATGGAGTTGGTCTTATTGTACACTGTGATGAAAAGAATGATAAAGAATAAGACTGTACTTTTTATGAGATTTGGATATTACTCTTTTAAAATGTGTATTATTTTCTTTTCTAATAAATATATAAATATATATACATACATATATATATATATATATATGTATATATATATGTATATATATATATGTATATATATATGTATATATGTATATATATATATATATGTATATATGTATATATATATATATATATATGTATATATGTATATATATATGTATGTATACACACACACACACACACACACACACACACACACACACACACACACACACACACACACACACATATATATGTAATAAATTATACTTGGTCTAATCGTAGAGCTGGAGCTGATCTTATTCAAGTCAAGCTTGATAGGGTGCTCATCACCCCGAATTGGTATACTAAGTTCTCCTGTGCTCTCACTTCTCTCTCCAGAATTGGCTCAGACCATTTTCCTATTTCTTTCTATGTTAGTCCTTTCTCCAGCAAAAGAAATGCGCCTTTCAGATTTGAGAAGATGTGGCTTGAGCATCCTGATTTGGAGAGTAAAATTAGGGAGTGGTGGAACATAAAAATGGAAGGTTCTGCTATGTTCAAAGTGGTTAAGAAATTGGCTAATTTGTTAAATCTAAATTTAAACATTGCAACAAGAATGTTTATGGGGATATTTTTTGGTCCAAAACTAAAATCCAAATTGATCTGAAAGATATTCAGGAGGAAATTCAAAGAAATGGTCTAAAGAAAAGTTTAAAAACCCAAGAGAATCAAGTTCTAGCGGACTTCCACAACATTATACTTAAGGATGAGACTTTCTGGAGGCAGAGATCCAGATCACTTTGGCTGAAATCAAGAGATAATAACACAAGATTTTTTCATCTTACTGCTCTCAAACACAAGGCTATAAAGAAGATTCATTCCCTATTCGCCACTAGAGGTATCATTTCTAAAGAAGAGGAAATAAGGGAAGAAATGTTGGGGTACTTTTCTACTCTGTTATCCAAGGACTAAAACCTTAACTTGGAAGATCAAGGAAAATTACTTGAATCGATTCCTAGCAAAGTGGATCATCTATCTAATGCCTTCCTTAAAGCCATTCCTTCGAATCTAAAAATTAAGAAGGCTATTTTTTTTTTTCCTTTGAAGGGGAAAAATCCCCAGGTTCGGATGGGTTCCTATTGTTCTTCTTCCAACATTTTTGGAGCATTACAGGTAAAGATATTTGTTCTACTATTAAGGAGTTCTTTGGTACTAAAAATATCCTTAAGGAAATCAACTATAGTTTTATAGCCCTCATACCTAAGAAATCAAGAGCTAATACTCTTGACATCTTTAGACCTATAATCCTCTACAATTCTTTGTACAAAATCATTTCAAAGGTTCTTACTTCTAGAATTCTAAGCTTCCTTCCTATTCTGATCTCTCCCCAATAGAATGGTTTTATTCTGGGAAGACAGATTCTAGATTCAATAATAGTTGTTCATGAGAAGATTCATTCCCTTCAAGCCTCCAAAAAAAAGGGATTCTGATGAAACTAGATCTTTCAAAAGCCTATGACAAAGTGAACTAGTCTTTTCTCTCAAATATTTTAAGATCTTTTGGCTTTGTTAAGGACGTGGTAAGACTTATAATGCAATTGGTATCTATTATGTCCTCTTTTGTTCTTGTTAATGGAGGATTGTCTAAATTTTTTCACCACTCTAGAGGTTTGATGCAAGGAGACCCTATATCCCCCATCATTTTTTCTATTATGGTGGAAAGCCTTGGGAGATATATCAATAGCTTGTTGCTAATTGGTCAGATTTCTGGCCTCCAGCCTTCCTCTACAATACACAAGTGTTCACATGAACAATTTATTGATGACACCATCATGATGGGGAAAGCCTCTGTGAAAGAATCAAGGAATATGAAAATGGCTCTAAATACCTATACTAATTCTTCTGGGCAATCCATAAATTGTGAGAAAATTTCTTTATTTTTTCAGTAATACTCCAGTAGAAAGACAAAGGAAAAATTCTGAAATTCTTGGATGTAAGATAGGGATGTTCCCTGCCTCTTACTTGGGTCTTCCCTTATGTCTAAAACCTAATGAGTACTTTATGAATGGAATCCTAGAAAAATTTCACTATAAACTAGCTGGCTAGATAGGAGCTACTTTGAGCCAAGCTAGTTAAGTTCAACTTTTGAAATCCACCATTCAAAACCTTCTAGTATATGCTCTTAGTCTCTTTAAAATTCCTCAGAAGTATGTTGATTTGATTGAAAAAATCCAGAAAAGATTCCTTTCATCTGGTGTTGGAGAGAAGAAAAGGTTTATCCTTGTGGCTTGGGATGTGGTTTTCAAACCTAGGAAATTTGGAGGGCTTGGAATAAGAAGCATTAAAAATACTAATAAGGCTCTTCTAGCCAAACAGTTCTGGAGAATCTTTGAAAAGGAAAAGGAATGGAACTATGATCTTAAGAGTAAATTTCATCTTTACTCTTTAGATGAAACCTTAAGGAATCCTCTGGATGTCCAATGGTTCTTCATCTAGAACAATATTTGTAAAGGAAAGAACCTAGTTAGGAAAGGGGTTAGATGGAAACTGGGAAATAGCAAGAAGATTAATTTTTGGAATGACAAATGGCTAAAGGAAATAGCCCTTAATGAGAATCAGGAATGGATGCCTACTATTCAGGATTGCAAAGAGATAATTGGGGAAACGGTTTCATATTATTGGATCAATGAGGACTTGATAGATTTAGGCTCTTTTGGTGATAATCTAAAAATTGTGAATAAGAAACTTAATCAATGGTTCTTAAGAGATAATAAACAAGACACTTTGATTTGGGGCCCTGAGGAAAATGGTAAATTCTCTAGTTCCTCTGCTTCTACCCTTCTCCATATCCAGGAAGATCATCCCATCATCTCTCATGTTTGGAACAATAAACTTATTCCTAAAATTAACATGTTTTTTTGGTTGCTTGTTCAGAAAAAAATTCTCACAGTGGACAACCTTTGAAAAGGGGGATTTAACATGTGCAATAAATGTATCATGTGTTGTTCTGAAGCTAAATCTAGTAATCACTCGATGATTCACTGTTCTTATACTAGTAAGGTGTGGGATTTTTTCTTCAAACATATCATCTTGCAATGGGTGAAACCTCAAAATATTTAGGATCTAGTTAACCAATGGTTTTTCCCCTTTATGGGAAAAGATACTAAAGCTCTCTAGAATTTTTTTCTTCCCCACTTCACTTGGAGAATCTGGAAGGAGAGAAACAATATAGAGTTTTCAGAGAAAAATTCATACCTTACGAGACTGTTGCAAACCAAATCTGTAGAATTTTAATGGAAAAATTCAGATGTACTCTCCCCAGAGACTCTCCTCTAAAGAATACTTCACAGGAATTCAAAGATATCCTCAGCTAGAAAAGTCAGGGGAAAAAAGATAAAGACCTTACATTGAGAGAAAACATCATATGGATAGATCCACCAATTGAATGGGTTAAAAGAAAACTTGATGGTGCAGTGAAAGGGAATCCTAGAAGGGATGGAGTGGGTGGATTAATCAGAGAGTGGGTTGGAAATTGTCTGGGAGCTGTGGTGATGCAGGAGCATCCTGGGTGTAAGGGCAATCTTGCATCACCCAAAAATATGTGTTTTTTTCTATTCAATAAGGGCCATTTTGTACAAAGATGCTATTTTTGGAAACTTACTATTTTTAGTAAGTTGGTCATTTGAACTCAGAATGTTCTAATTTTCTAGGTGAAGGTTCATCTTAGTCATATAAGAATGCCAGTTGAATTTCATTGCCAGATCATCTGTATTGGCAAAGTTATTAAGGATTTACTATTGAGATTTTAGGGTGCAAAACCTTTGAGCTCAATTTCCAAGACCTTAGAGGCTCCGGATCAAGGTCGAACCCCTGGTTGACTAGTGTTTCTCTTATTAAGCATTGTAGATCACGATCTCCCCTTTCCGGAAAGTGGTTATAATAGCCAATCGGAGCTACGGTTCAAAAGTTATGGCTTCCGGAAGTTGGGCTACCTAATCTCATGTTTTGTAAATATTTAAAGCCGACCC
>MU223804.1:33756-51246 GCA_018584345.1 Thuja plicata | reverse complement strand
GATTCAGGAAATGCTTATGAGGTAGAATTGCCTACTGAGTTGAATATTTCACCAGTATTTAACATTGCAGATTTGATAGAGTACCATGAAGGGGGTGTTGAAGGTGAGGTCACAAAAACACAATGGAATATTCTAGCTACTACTTCAGCTATGAAAGAGATTGAAGATATACTAGATAGTCATCCTGGCAAAAGTACAAGGAACAGGACATATGAAGAATATCTAGTCAAATGGAGAGGACAACCTATAGAAGATTCATCATGGCTGACAAAGGAGGAGGTTGACGAGCTTGGTTTTCCTCTGCACACTTGAGATGTGACAGGGTCACTTCTCAAATTACCCCGGGTGTCTGATACAGGAGCATCCTAGGTGTAAGGGAAATCTTGCATCACCCAAAAATATGTGTTTTTTTATTCAATAAGGGCCATTTTGTACAAAGCTGCTATTTTTTGAAACTTACTATTTTTAGTAAGTTGGTTGTTTGAACTCAAAATGTTCTAATTTTCCAGGTGAAGGTTCATCTTAGTCATATAAGAATGCCAGTTGAATTTCATTGCCAGATCATCTTTATTGGTGAAGTTATTAAGGATTTACTGTTGAGATTTTAGGGTGCAAAACCTTTGAGCTCAATTTTTAGGACCTTAGAGGCTCTGGATTGAGGTCAAATCCCTAGATGATTGTCACTTTGCTTGTTAGGCACTGTAGATCGCGATCTCCCTTTTCTGGAAAGTGGTTATAATGGCCAATCAGAGCTATGGTTCAAAAGTTATGGCTTTTGAAAGTTGGGCTACCTAATCTCATGTTTTGTAAATATTTAAAGCTGACCCTTCTATAATAAAAGTGAAAAATAATTAAATGCTAAGGGTAGTCAGCCTTAATGGCTAGATTTCTGGAACCTTCTCAGGTGGTGGAAAATTGCCTATTTAAGGAAGGCCCGTGGTGTTTTCTAGGGTAGTTCTGGGTGGTTACTTGAGGCTTTGTCTTATAGATTATTGTAAGGGATGCCCATGTGGCTTTTGATATTGTAATTTTGAAGTTTGTAATTCCACATTTGTGGAGCCAATAAGAAGCCAATTTTCTTTTCTTGCAAATTTATGTTGTTTCTCTTTGTTTTTGTCATGTACTTGTGGTATTAAGGGGAGTCCCCTTCATCATGTGGCTACCCCCCTGGGAATTCAGACTAACCATGTAGCGAAAGCTAAGGCAACTCTTCAAGTTGTGATTATGGCTAAAGAGTTGGGATACTTGAAGCTATGGTTGCAGGGAGATTCCCTAAATATAATATATTTTATTAAAGAAAAGAATGAGGCCTCTTGGAAAATTGCCCATATGATAGATAAAATTAAATCTTCTTAGCAATTGTTTCAAGAAATTTATATTCCCATGTATATCATGAAGGAAACAAGGCTGAGGCTGGATTTTCCAATGTGGGGGCCCATAATGATGTCACTCAATTATGGAAAGGGGAAGTGGATCTTAATATTAAGATCTTAAGTCTTATCAAGTATGATAAGATTAATAAAAATGAAGGCACAATTAATACAAAAATCAATGATGAACACAACACTTAAGCTTAAGGGTAATGAAAGCTGTCAGGTGAGGGATGGGAAAATTATGAAGAATGTTACCTCACACAGATTGTGGGTATTTTATTGCATTTTGAAACAAAGAAACTAGAAGAGTCTTTTTTTTTCTCCTACTCAAATCCAGAATGTTCAGAAGATTTCAGAGAAAATGGGAGGTGGTTTAAATATAGAGGAGTCGCTGGATTTCATGAAATGGAAACAGAAGAATTTTTTTTGGATAAAATTGAAGCATGGTAGGGTGACTCAGTACATGGAAATATTTCATGTCTAGGACAAAGATGTTACCAAAAATAATTGCGGATGGCTGGAAAGATGGCAAGGTGAATTTGAGGGGTAAGTCCTTATTTCTTATGCTTAACATTATCTCTGAGATTACGGGGTTATCCACATAAGGTATGAAATTTTATAGGGACAACAAACATATGGAGTAACAAGCTTACAAGATTTTCCCCAAATCTGAAGATGAAGAAACTCTCTTGAGAAAAGGGTCTAGAGATTACATGGACATAACAAAGATTAAGAGTATTTGGGATAATATTCTGAAGGTTATGATATAGTACTTTACTCTAGATGGGCACTACTCAAAAATCCATAATCTTCACTTTTCTTTAGTTAATCATTTTAGACATAATCATAAAATCTTGTTTCCTCTCTATCTGCTTATCTATCTAAACAAAAACATAATGGAGCATAGGAAAAAGGCTAGCAATCTGGTGTTGCATGAAGGGTTAATCCTTCTTATTGTTGACTACACTAGGAACAACATCCCGGAGCCCATTCCTAAAAGGGGTAAAGGGAATGTTAAGAAAATAGAGCTAGAAAGAAAAAAATGTGGACTCGAAGAACAAGGATAGTTGTAAGATGAAGGAAAATCTAGATAGAGATGAGGATTTTGAAGACCAAACCCTAGCCCCTCAGGGCAATGAAGTAGAGAACATATAGAATGAGATTATGGAGGATGATACAAAGAATGAGGAGGATGCCCTTGTGAATAAGGAGGAGATTCTTGTGAATGAGTTGGATGATCCTGCGAATGAGGAGGGTGCCTATATGAATGAGGAGGAGATTCTTGTGAATGAGGAAGATAAAATAGATAAGAGAAAGGAAGAGGTTGATAATAGGGTTTATGAAGAAGAATATCAAGAGATAGAGAAAGAAGAAGAAAAAGAAAAGAACAAAGATAATGAGGGTAAAGAAAAGGAAGAGTTGAATGTGCAGCCTAATCTTAGGGCTGGTAATAGAAACAAGAAAAATTAGGGAAAGGATACTGCCAATCAAATTAATGTTGGGTTTGACATTGATGAGAGAATCCCTATGAGCAAAGAGGATCATGGCGCTAATATGGAGAAGTGGATCAGCAAGGACATGAATGAAATGAAGTAGCACTTGAAGGAGATAGAAGATGCCATGGATCCCTTTAAAGCTAAGTTGGAAAATATGGAAAGGGATTTTTCGCCAAAGGTAAATAATGATAACTCGAATGAAGATATAATGACTAGAATTACCACTTTGGTGGAGGAGAAGCTGAAAGATATGAAAGAAAAATTAGCCAGAATGGGCATATGATTAGTATCATTCTTAAGCATATAAATAAGGGGCTTAAAGTCTATGTACTTAATCTTAATGCTTTGTATGCCTATCTAGAGGGAAGCATGCTGGAGAATACAACAATCACTATGGAGGATAAAGTTGGGAGCTTGGTCTGAGAACCAGAACAAGAAGCGGCATCAAAATTAAACTTCTAGAAATGCCTAAGGAGATAGAAGCCATTAAAGACTCCATTGATATGATGGAAGATATGCAAAAAGAGGCTGAAAAAGCCTTTGAAAGTATTAAGTAGTTTCTCTTTCTGTTTCCTGCTAGTAGTTTTCCTGGTTGATGTGCTGGAAACTATTTTTGGTTTTATTGGGGGTTGGCTGGGGTCCTACTTTTTGTTGTATAGCAGGATTTTGATATTTGAAAGGGTTGTTGTTTATCTTTTTTTCTAAGCTTTAAATGGTTTTGGGCACCATTCAGAACCTATATTTACCTTTATCAAAAACAAATTTCAAAAGATGATATACCTATATATTGAATATATAGATATGGGAGTATATATCTCTATGTGTGTGTGTATATATATATATATATATATGTATATATCTCTATACATATATATGTATATATATACATATATATATACATAAGTATATATATACATATATATATACATAAGTATATATATATATATCTGTATATATATACATATATGTATAGATATGTATATGTATATCTATGTATATACATATATATATATATGTATATACGTATATATGTATGTATGTGTATGTATATATGTATGTATATATATATATGTGTGTGTGTGTATATATGTATACACATATATATACATATATATACATATATACATATACATACACATATGTATATATATATGTATATATATATGTGCATATATATGTATATATATATATATATGCACATATATATATACATACATATATATATATATATATATATGTATATATATGTGCATATATATATATATATATATATGCCAAGTATCAGATACCTGTCATTCTTTTCTCTCAGTACATAATTATCTATTTCATTCTAACTATGTAGATATATGTATATGGATGCATAATTATGGATGCAATATTGACGGTGATGGAATTAAACCATGACTGTCTTAGTGCCTTCCATCTAATTCAAATGTTTACTAAGGGTTGCATTAAAATGCTACAATATTGTAGTATATATGTATATATATATATATGTTGGAAAGATTGCTACAATGTAGACAATTGTTATTTTTTCATTGATGTCAAACCTTAACTGGTGAGACTATCGCTGTATGTTTGAGTACCTTATCCATTGATTGATGAAGATTTGAAAAGAATGGTATAACAAGAAGACTAAGGAAATGGTTGAATTATGAGTATAAACCAGGGCACTTGGTCATTTGGCACTTTGGCAAAGTGACACGTTGTTTATCCAGCACTAACAGTTCACTAGAAGGTCATTTCCGAGCAAAGCAAAGTCGATGCCGAGCAAAGCGAAAGGTGATGCCGAGAAAATCAAAGATGATGTCGAGCACCAGTGAAATGCTGAGGGAGACAGTGAAATGTCGAGTATCAGTATTTTTTTTATTAATGAGATTTGAGATCTATGGCCGACATAATTGATTTTTTTGGGATATGTATTATTAATTAAGAGTGGTCCATATTCATTTAATGCATGGGAAACCATTATTAGCACATGGATTCAATGGTTAATTAATGATAGTATTGGATAAGTAAATTAAATGTAAAGATGGAAAGATCCATTGGATGTTACCTAACCTAAGATCTACGATCTTGGTTAAGAGACAAAAGAATTATCTAACCTAGATGAAGAGGTATAATATAACCTACTTTGGTTATTGTTAAAGTATCGAAGTGGAATGCAAAGTGTTGCATGGTTAATTAACTGATTGGCAAGACCTAAGTAGTGAAGGCTGAACAAAGAATTAGAGAGAAATTGCTTGACAGATTTCCAAGAAGATCTGAAGTTTAAGATGAGAATGAAGGCCACTCAGTGAATTAGCATTAGAGTTGAAACTGGATCTGGATTTGCAAAGTAAGTTGTATGAATCAGATCACACCTACTGATTACTTTCTAACCATTATATCAGTTAAAATCCTTTAACTAGGTTGACATAAAAGTCATTGTATAAATCCTTTGAACAAGGTGACATTCAGACTAGAATGTTCTAAGTTCTCTATAAAGGCCACTCCTAACAGGGTGATTAAATCCTTTAACTAGGTCACATTTGAGAGTGTATTTTGTAACATTTAACAGGGTTGGCTTGTCATAGAAATTTTGGTAGCATGTTACTGGTGGTTTTCACCATATTAGGTTTCCATGTTAAAACATGGTATCAAAATGTGTGAATGTTATTGTTGTGTTTTACTGTTAAGGTTTTGCAAGCTTATTTCATTAGTACAGTAAACTACACACTTTTATTGTTTAATGCTGGCGAGAAGATCTGAGTTTTTGAAGTTGATTTAAAGTTTTATATGGGAACATCTAGACTTGTGGATAACTTATTCACCCCCCCTTCAATTATTTTGAATTCATATTAACAATTGGTATCAGAGTTGTGTTCTCTTGAAAATTTTGAAGGTACTTGGAGATAAAGATCAAGATGTATAAAAGGGATGGACCAAAGATCAAAAAGGAAAACTTTCCTGCATGGCAAAGTTTGATGAAACTTCATCTATCTGGTATTGGTGATTCTACTAAATGACATATTGAAACAGAATATGTATCCCCTACTAGAGTTCTGAATGCTGCACAACTAAGAGAGAATCATGAACATAATCAAGCAATGCTAGAACTTGCATCATCTCTGAACTATCATGAATTTGAGGACATCAAATATTGTACAAGCACAAAGAAGATGTGGGATTCCCTTACAAGCATCTATGGAGGTGATACAAATGTACTGAGAGCCAAATCTGAAAGATTGAGAGGTAAGTTTGATGATTTTAAAATGCAAGAAGGAGAAAACATAGTGCAATACTATGATAGGATAAAGGAAGTTGTAAATGCTATTAGACGAGCTAAGGGAGTCATAGATGATGATACTATCATGAGAAAGGTACTGAGAACAATTCTTCATATTTATTTTATTAGAGTATCTACAATTCAAGAACTGAGATGCACTCCTAATAACAATCTAACTCTGGAAAGTCTGGTAGGCCGACTTACTGCATTTGAGATGTCAAATTTTGACAACTATACTCCACAAGCTGTTGAATCTACATTCAAGTCACAGATGGTCATCAAAAAATCCAAGAAAGGAAAGAAATGTGTGGACAGTGATAGTGACACCTCAGATGATGATCTAGAAGAGCTCGAGGCACTTATGGAAAGAAGACCAGCAAGAGGAAAAGGAAAATTCAAAGGTGAACTTCATATTATTTGTTTTTCTTGTAACAAAGTTTGTCATATTGCTACTAGATGCCCTGACAAGAATGAGAAGGATGAAAGAAGGGATAGAAAGTATAAGGACAGAAAGGATGACCGAGACTACAAAAAGTACAAGGACTACAAAGACAAAGGTAAGAAATCATGTTATATAGCTGAAGAAGCTTCTGAAAGTGAATCTGACAAATCTGATGAAAATGATATATAAGTAGTGTATGTTGCAATGAAAGATGATTATGATGATGATGAGAAAACTACACTAATTTCTTGTTTGAGTAAAGGTGATCGTTGGATTATTGATAGTGGTTGTTCACATCACATGACTGGTGACAAGGAAAAATATGAAACATTAGATCAATGCAAAGGTGGATATGTTAAATTTGGTAATGACACACCTTGTAGAGTAAAAGGGAAAGGATCAATTCAATTGACCAATAAGGTTAGATGTGATGATGTATATTGTGTTGATGATCTTAAGTATAAGTTGTTGAGTGTTTCACAGCTAAACACTTCTGGTTACAGAGTTGAGTTCCATCATAGGAAAGAAAAGATCTATGATACAAATGGAGAATTAGTTGGAGGCGGTGAGGAAACAAAAGGTAACTTGTTTTATCTAGATTTAGCTAAAGAGACATGTTTGTTTGAACAATATAATGATGTTTGGCTATAGCATAAGAGGCTATGTCATGTTAAATTTGATAACTTGGTAAGCATAAGTAAAATGAAAAAGGTTAGAGGGCTGCCTAAGTTAAAGAAACCTGAGAATGTAATGTGTAAGCAATGTTAGTTGGGCAAGATGACTAAATCTAAATTTAAAAGAAAAACTCATACTTTTGAGAATATTTTGGAATTAGTTCATATTGACCTTTGTGGACCTATTGGTGATAAAATATACTATGGAGAAAAATATTTTATTCTATTTGTAGATGACTACTCTAGGGTGATCACTGTTATGTTTCTCAAAGAAAAATCTAATGCATTTTAGTTATTTAAGTGGTACTTGGAAAAAGTTGAAAAGGAAACAGGTAAGAGCCTAAAATGTCTTAGATCTGACAGAGGAGGAGAGTTTATTTCTAATGATTTTAATAGGTTTTGCAATGACCGAGGGATAAAAAGATAGATGTCAGCACCTAGGGCGCCACCACAGAATGGTATAGCTGAAAGGAGAAATCGATCTATCATGGATTGTTCCAGAACATTAATGATAAAGAAAAATGTTGCACAAAAATATTGGAGAGAAGTTATAAGCACAACTATTTATACCCTAAACAGAGTACAAGTCAAGAAAGGTACAAATTCTACACCTTATGAGCTATGGTATGGATATGCACCTACTGTAAGTTATTCAAAGTATTTGGGAGAAAATGCTTTATACTGAAGGATAATAGAAATGGTAAACTTGATGCTAAAGGAGAAGAAGGCATATATCTTGGATATTTTACTAAAAGTAAGGCATACAAATGTTTGAATTATAACACTAACAAAATTGTTGAAACTGCAAATGTTAGAATTGATGAATATGCAGAAAGAAATGAAGTTGAAAGTATGATTGATCCTAAAAGTCACAGATCATTCACATATCCTGAAGAAGATGATTCTAATGAAACTGAAAATGAAGTTGTCGAGCAACAAACCGCACTTGCCAAGACAAGGAATGACATTGTCGGGAAACAAGAAGTGACTGCCAAGCTATCTGATGGAGATGCTGAGTCATAGTTTCATCCTGAACTGAACTTGAACGATCAAAATGAAGTTGAGAAAGAGCCTACTTTGGAAAAATATGTAAGAAGGCACCATAAACCTGATCAAATCATAGGAGCAAATTATTCTGCAGTCATGACAAGAGGCAAATTAAGAGAAGACATGTGTTTGTTGTGTGATTTTGAGCCTAAGATAGTAAAAGATGCTCTGGACAATGAAGACTAGATTCAAGCCATAAATGAAGAGATAGACTAGATTGAAAAGAACAAGACATGGACACTAGTACCTAGACCTGAAAACAAAAATGTAATTGGTACTAAGTGGGTATTCAAAAACAAGCTGAATGGACATGGAGAGGGCATAAGGAATAAAGCAAGACTGGTATGCAAGGGTTATGCACAAGAGGAAGGAATTGACTATGGAGAGACATTCACCGCAGTTGCAAGATTGGAGGGTGTGAGAACTCTACTTGCATATGTAGCCTACAAAGGATTTAAAGTCTATCAAATGGATGTGAATTCTACTTTTCTAAATGGGATACTAGAAGAAGAAGTATATATTGAACAAGCTGATGGATTTTTTGACACAAGTACGAGGAACATGGTTTACAAACTACACAAGGCGTTATATGGACTGAAGCAAGCACCAAGAGCATGGTATGAAAGATTACACAATTATCTAATGAAGATTGGAATTGTAAGAACTAGTGACAAAAATAATCTATATTTGAAGACAAAGCAAGGTAAAGGAATTTTATTGGCTAAAATTTTTGTGGATGACATCATATTCAGTGGACAAGATATGATATATAAAGCATTTTCAAAATAGATGCAAACTGAATTTGAAATGTCTATGTTTGGTGAGATAAAATTCTTTGTTGGACTACAAATACATCAAATGAAGAATGGTATTTGTATTACACAATCAAAATATATCAAGGAGATACAAAAAATTTTTGGTAAGGAAGATTTAAAACCAGTGAGTACACCCATGGCTACTGGACAGAAGTTGACAAAGAATGATGATACAAAAGAGGTAAATCAAACACTGTACAGATCAATGATTGGTAAGCTGCAATATGTTGTACAAAGTAGACCTAATATTGCATTAGTAGTTGGAATTTTTGCTAGATTTTCTACTAATCTAAAAGAGAGACACATTATGGCTGTAAAAAGAATTCTAAGATATTTGAAAGGTACAAAAGACTATGGCGTATATTACAAAAAGAATGACAAGTTTGAACTCAGAGTCTATACTGATTCTCACTAGGCTAGTAATGTTGATGATAGAAAAAGCACCACAGGAGGAGCATTTATTTTGGGGAAAAGATTAGTTTCCTGGACAAGCAAGAAATAGAATTGCACCTCACAATCTATAGCTAAAGCCGAGTATGTGGCAACAACAGTTAATTGTTCAAACATTGTGTGGTTGAAGATACTACTGAAAGGTATGAAAGAGGAAATCACAGAACCAGTTGTCATATATAGTGATAACATGAGTGCCATTAATATTTCTAAAAATCCTATAATGCACTCTAAGACAAAACATACAGCTATCAAATATCATTACTTAAGGGAGCTGGTATAGAAGAAGGAAGTGAGACTGGAATATGTGAAAACTAAGGACCAGTTGGCAGACATATTTACAAAAGTGTTACCCAAGGATGCTCATAGTATCTAAGAGGTAAATTAGGGGTAATTCCCCTAGCTAAGGCTAACTAGTACTGAATGGTACTCTTGCATCAAATGTTTTAATTAGAACACTTGACACATGGATGCACAGTAAGTAACATTTTTAGGATGCTGCCTAAAAACTGTGAAGTGGAAAACCAGAACAGAAAAGTAGATCAGTCATACACAAAGATGACATGAACAACATGATACAAAGATTAGCACAAAAAAATATGCATGATGAAGATGTCAACATCTTTGGCATTGTTTTCAAAGAGGGAGATTATTGCAAAAACAACAGATACAAGGGAGATATTACTGAAACAAGGAGCTGAATAGTAATAGAAAACATCAGTGTGACTATGGACACAGAGAGAGCCAAAATGAAGCTAAAGACATTAATGAAGATTTGTTCATATCAGGAAAACGGGCATTTTTTTTGGGATTGTATGGTAACTTTGGTTGGAAAAATATTGTTTTATAGTTTAGTGTTGTTATCAATGCCAAAGAGGGAGATTGTTGGAAAGATTGCTACAATGTAGACAATTGTTATTTTTTCATTGATGTCAAACCTTAACTGGTGAGACTATCACTGTATGTTTGAGTATGTTATCCATTCATTAATGAAGATTTGAAAAGAATGGGATAACATGAAGACCAAAGAAATGGTTGAATTATGAGTATAAACCAAGGTACTTGATCATTTGGCTTTTTGGCAAAGTGATATGTTGTTTATCCATCACTGACAGTTCACTGGAAGGTCAATGCTGAGAAAAGAAAAGTCGATGCTGAGAAAAGCAAAAGGTGATGCCGAGCAAAGTAAAGATGATGTCGAGCACCAGTGAAATGCCGAGGGAGAAAGTGAAATGTTGAGGATCAGTATTTTGTTTATTGATGAGATTTAAGATCTATGGCCAACATAATTGATTTTATTGGGATATGCATTATTAATTAAGATTGGTCCATATTCATTTAATGCATGGGAAACCGTTATTAGCACACGGATTCAATGGTTAATTAATGATTGTATTGGAGAAGTAAATTAAATGTAAAGATGGAAAGATCTATCAGATTTTACATAATGTAAGATCTACAATCTTGGTTAAGTGACAAAAGACTTATCTAACCTAGATGAAGAGGTATAATATAACCTACTTTGGTTATTGTTAAAGTATCGAAGTGGAATCCAAAGTGTTGTATGGTTAATTGACTGATTGGAAAGACCTAAGCAGTGAAGGCTGAAAAAAGAAGTAGAGAGAGATTGCTTGACGGATTTCCAAGAAGATATGAAGTTTAAGATGAGAATGGAGGCCTCTCAGTTAATTAGCATTAGAGCTAAAACTGGATCTAGATTTGCAAAGTAAGTTGTATGAATTAGATCACACCTGCTGATTACTTTCTAACCATTGTATTAGTTCAAATCCTTTAACCAGGTTGACCTAACAGTCACTGTATAAATCCTTTGAAGAAGGTGAAATTTAGATTGGAATGTTCTAAGTCTTCTAACAAGGCCAATCCTAACAGGGTGATTAAATACTTTAACCAGGTCACATTTGACAGTGTGTTTTGTAACCTTTAACAGGGTTGGCTCCTCACAGGGCATTACTTCAGAAGAGTAAAATTTTAGTAGCATGTTACTGGTAGTTTCTCCCATATTGGGTTTCGACGTTAAATCATGGTGTCAAAATGTGTGAATGTTATTGTTGTGTTTTACTGTTAATTTTTTGCAAGCTTATTTCATTAGTACAGTAAACTACACACTTTTATTGTTTAATGCTGCCGAGCAGATCTGAGTTGTTGAAGTTGATTTAAATTTTTATATGGGCACATCTAGACCTGAGGATAACTGCATCACCCCCCCTCTTAGTTATTATGAATTCATATTAATAATTGGCATCAGAGATGTGTTCTCTTGAAAATTTTGAAGGTACTTGGAGATAAAGATCAAGATGTATAAAAGGGATGGACCAAAGATCAACAAGGAAAACTTTCCTGCATGGAAAATTTTGATGAAACTTCATCTGGCTGGTATTGATGATTCTGCTAAATGACATATTGAAACAAAATATGTAGCCCCTACTGGAGTTCTGAATGCTGCACAACAAAGAGAGAAGCATGAACATAATCAAGCAATGTTGGAACTTGCATCATCTCTGAACTATCATGAATTTGAGGACATCAAAGATTGTACAAGTGCAAAGAAAATGTGGGATGCCCTTACAACCATCTATGGAGGTGATAGCAATGTACTAAGAGAAAAATCTGAAAGCTTGAGAGGTAAGTTTGATGATTTAAAAATGCAAGAAGGAGAAAACATAGTGCAATACTATGATAGGATAAAGGAAGTTGTAAATTCTATTAGAGGAGATAAGGGATTCATAGATGATGATACTATCATGAGAAAGGTACTGAGAACACTTCTACCTATTTATTCTATTAGATTTTATGCAATTCAAGAACTGAGATGCACTCCTAATAACAATCTAACTCTAGAAAGTCTGGTAGGTAGACTTACTGCATTTGAGATGTCAAATTTTGACAACTATAATCCACAAGCTGTTGAATCTGCATTCAAGTCACAGATGGTCATCAGCAAATCTAAGAAAGGAAAGAAATATGTGGACAGTGACAGTGAAAGTGACACCTTAGATGATGATCTAGAAGAGCTTGAGGTACTTATGACAAGAAGACTATGAAGAGGAAAAGGAAAATTCAAAGGTAAACTTCCTATAATTTGTTTTTCTTGTAACAAAGTTGGTCATATTGCTGCTAGATGCCCTGACAAGAATGAGAAGGATGAAAGAAGGGACAACAAGTATAAGGACAGAAAGGATGACCGAGACTACATAAAGTATAAGGTAATGACACACCATGTAGAGTAAAAGGTAAGGAAACAAAAGGTAACTTATTTTATCTAGATTTAGATAAAAAGACATGTTTGTTTGCACAATATAATGATGTTTGGCTATGGCATAAGAGGCTATGTCATGTTAACTTTGATAACTTGGTAAGCATAGGTAAATTGAAAAAGGTTAGAGGGATTCCTAAGTTAAAGAAACCTAGGAATCTAATGTGTAAGCAATGTCAGTTGGGAAAGATGACTAAGTGTAGTTTTAAAAGCAAAACTCATACTTCTGAGAATATTCTAGAATTAGTTCATACTGACCTTTGTGAACCTATTGGTGAGAAAATCTACTATGGAGACAAATATTTTAATCTATTTGTAGATGACTACTCTAGGATGATGACTGTTATATTTCTCAAAGAAAAATCTATTGCATTTGAGTTATTTAAGTGGTACTTGGAAAAAGTTGAAAAGGAAATAGGTAAGAGCCTGAAATGTTTGAGATCTGACAGAGGAGGAGAGTTTATTTCTAATGAATTTAATAGGTTCAGCAATGACTGAGGGATAAAAAGACAGATGACAGCACCTAGGGTGCCACCAAAGAATGGTATAGTTGAAAGGAGAAATCTATCTATCATGGATTGTGCCAGAACATTAATGACGGAGAAAAATGTTGCACAAAAATATTGGAGAGAAGATGTAAGCACAGCTATTTATACCCTGAACAGAGTACAAGTCAAGAAAGGTACAAATTCTACACCTTATCTGCTATGGTATAAATATGCACCTACTATAAATTATTTCAAAGTCTTTGGAAGAAAATGCTTTATACTGAAGGATAATAGAAATCGTAAACTTGATGCTAAAGGAGAAGAAGGCATATTTCTTGGATATTCTACTAAAAGTTTGAATTCTAACACAAAAAAATTGTGGAAAATGCAAATGTTAGAATTGATGAATATGCTAAAAGAAATGAAGTTGAAATCATCATTGATACTAAAAGTTAAAGATCATTCACATATCCTTAAGAAGAGGATTCTAATGAAACTAAAAATGAAGTTGCCGAGCAATTGTCTGCACCTACCGAGACACAGAACGACATTGTCGAGCAATAAGAAGTGACTGCCAAGCTATTTGATGGAGATGCTGAGTCACAGTTTCATCCTGAAATGAACTTGAATGATCAAAATGAAGCTGAGAAAGAGCCTACTTTGGAACAATATGTAAGAAGGTACCATAAACCTGATCAAATCATAAGAGCAAAGGATTCTATAGTCATGGCAAGAGGCAAATTAAGAGAAGACACATGTTTTTTGTATGATTTCGAGGCTAAGATAGTAAAAGATGCTCTAGATAATGAAGACTGGATTCAAGCCATGAATGAAGAGATAGACTAGATTGAATAGAACAAGACATGGACACTAGTACCTAGACCTAAAAACAAAAATGTAATTGGTACTAAGTGGGTATTCAGAAACAAGATGAATGGACATGGAGAGGTCACAAGGAATAAAGAAAGACTGATATGCAAGGGTAATGCACAAGAGGAAGGAATTGCCTATGGATAGACATTTTCCCAAGTTGCAAGATTGGAGGGTGTGAAAACTCTACTTGAATATGAAACTTACAAAGGATTTAAAGTATATCAAATGGATGTGAAGTCTACATTTATAAATGGGATACTAGAAGAAGAAGTATATATTAAACAAGTTGATGGATTTGTTGACCCAAGTAAGAGGAACATGGTTTGCAGACTACACAAGGCGTTATATGGACTGAAGCAAGCACCAAGAGCATGGTATGAAAGATTGCACAATTATCTGATGAAGATTGGATTTGCAAAAACTAATGACAACAACAATCTGTATTTGAAGACAGAGAAAGGTAAAGGAATTTTATTGGCTGAAATTTTTGTGGATGACATCATATTCAATGGACAAGATATGATATGTAAAGAATTTTTAAAAGAGATGCAAACTAAATTTGAAATGTCTATGTTTGGTGAGATAAAATTCTTTGTTGGACTACAAATACATCAAATGAAGAATGGTATCTATATTACACAATTAAAATATATCAAGGAGATACTAAAAACTTTTGGTATGCAAGATTCAAAACCAGTGAGTACACCCATGGCTACTGGACATAAGTTGACAAAGAATGATGATACAAAAGAGGTAATCAAACACTGTATAGATCAATGATTGGTAAGATGCAATATGTTGTACACAGTAGACCTGATATTGCATTAGCAGTTGGAATTGTCGCTATATTTTTTGCTAATTTAAAAGAGACATAGATTATGGTTGTAAAAGGAATTCTAAGATATTTGAAAGGTACATAAGACTATGGCCTATAATACAAAAATAATGAAGGGTTTGAACTTAGAGTCTATACTGATTCTGACTGGGCTAGTAATGTTGATGATAGAAAAAGCACCACAGGAGGAGCATTTCTTTTGGGGAAAAGATTAGTTTCCTAGACAAGAAAGAAACATAATGGCACCTCACAATCTATAGCTGATGCCGAGTATGTGGTAGCAGCAGTTAACTATTCAAACATTGTGTGGTTGAAGATACTACTGAAAGGTATGAAAGAGGAAATCATAGAACCAGTTGTCATATATTGTGATAACACGAGTGCCATTAATTTTTTTAAAAATCCTGTAATGCACTCTAAGACAAAATGTATAGCTATCAAGTATCATTACTTGACAGAGTTGGTACAGAAGAAGGAAGTGAGACTGGAATATGTGAACACTAAGGAACAGATGGCAGACATATTTACAAAAGTGTTACCCAAGGATGCTCATGAGTATCTAAGAGGTAAATTAGGGACAATTCCCCTAGCTGAGGCTAACTAGTACTGAATGGTACTATTGCATCAAATTTTTTAATCAGAACACTTGACACAGGGATGCACAGTAAGTCACATTTTTAGGATGTTTCCTATAAACTGTGAAGTAGAAAACTAGAACATAAAAGTAGATCAGTCATACACAAAGATGATAGGAACAACATGATACAAAGATTAGCACAAAAAAATCTCCATGATGAAGATGTAAACATCTTTGGAATTGTTGTCAAAGAGGGAGATTATTTCTAAAACAACAGATACAAGGGAGATATTACTGAAAGAGGGAGTTGTACAGTAATAGAAAACATCAGTGTGATTATGGATACAGAGGGAGTCAGAATGAAGCTAAAGACATTAATGAAGATTTGTTCATATCAGGAACAAAGACATTTTTTTTTGGATTATATGGTAACTTTGGTTGGAAATTATTATTTTATAGTTTATTGTTTCCATCAATGCCAAAGAGGGAGATTGTTGGAAAGATTGCTACAATGTAGACAATTGTTATTTTGTCATTGATGTCAAAATTTAACTGGTGAGACTATCGTTTATGTTTGAGTACGTTATCCATTGATTGATGAATATTTGAAAAAAATGGGATAACAAGAAGACCAAGGAAATGGTTGAATTATGAGTATAAACCAAGGTCCTTGATCATTTGAAACTTTGGCAATGTGATACGTTGTTTATCTAGCACTAATAGTTCACTGGAAGGTTAATGCCGAGCAAAGCAAATTTGATGCCTAGCAAAGTGAAAGGTGATGTCGAGAAAAGAAAAGATGATGTTGAGCACCAGTGAAATGCTGAGGGACACAGTGAAATGTCGAGCATCAACATTTTTTTTATTGATGAGATTTGAGATCTATGGCTGACATAATTGATTTTATTGGGATATGTGTTATTAATTAAGATTGGTCCATATTCATTTAATGCATGGGAAACCATCATTAGCGCATGAATTCAATGGTTAATTATGAATGTATTGGAGAAGTAAATTAAATGTAAAGATGGAAAGATCCGTTGGATCTAACCTAACCTAAGATCTACGATCTTGGTTAAGAGCCAAAATAATTATCTGACCTAGATGAAGAGGTATAATATAACCTATTGTGGTTATTGTTAAAGTATCAAAGTGGAATGCAAAATGTTGCATGGTTAATTAACTGACTGGCAAGACCTAAGTAGTGAAGGCTGAACAGAGAAGTAGAGAGAGATTGCTTGACGGATTTCCAAGAAGATATGAAGTTTAAGATGAGAATGGAGGCCACTCAGTGAATTAGCATTAGAGTTGAAACTGGATCTGGATTTGAAAAGTAAGTTGTATGAATCAGATCACACCTACTAATTACTTTCTAACCATTGTATCAGTTCAAATATTTTAACCAGGTTGACCTAACAGTCATTGTATAAATCCTTTGAACAAGGTGACATGCAGATTGGAATGTTCTAAGTCCTCTAACAAGACCAATCGTAACAGGGTGATAAAATCCTTTAACCAGGTCACATTTGACAGTGTGTTTTGTAACCTTTAACAGGGTTGGCTCCTCACAAGGCATTATTTCAGAAGAGTAAAATTTTGGTAGCATGTTACTGATGGTTTTTCCCATATTGGGTTTCCATGTTAAATCATGGTGTCAAAATGTGTGAATGTTAATGTTGTGTTTTACTGTTAAGTTTCTACAAGCTTATTTCATTAGTACAGTAAACTGCACACTTTTAGTGTTTATTACTGCTGAGCAGCTCTGAGTTGTTGAAGTTGATTTAAAGTTTTATATGGGCACATATAGACCTAAGGATAACTAATTCACCCCCTCTCAGTTATTATGAATTCATATATATATATATATATATATATATA
>MU223804.1:0-15956 GCA_018584345.1 Thuja plicata | reverse complement strand
TGTATACCCGTGTGAGTGGGCCTGTTATTATCTCCTCAGCATGGTGGGAGTGGACCTTTGGTTCCATGCGGTTGGGTGGTAGTGATTCTTATTACCATTGAGATCCGACGGTTCTTCTTCTTGCTTGCATGATCCTTGTTGCAGTTATATCTTTTGATTCTTTTGGAGAATTGTACAATTTTATGGGATGTATATTTGTAACCATATGTGTTTATTGGGTGACATCCTTTGGAGGATGTATTGTGTTTTACTCAGCATGTTTATCTAGGAGGTTTTGATCTTATCATATCAGTTGTGATCTTGTATTAGAGTGATTACTACATACCCTATGACATGTGCAGAGGATGTGAGTTCTGAGATGTATATTATTGGATTCATTTGATGTATCATTTGTGTTAGTTCTTTATAGTTGTTATTCATAGATTATCTTGCTTAAGTGATTCTATGTCAAGGAACCCTTGAGGATTGGTATCTATGTATGAGTTATTCTTATGTGTATGTCGTGTATCTCATTGCTTCCGCATTGTTATCATTATAGTTTGTAAACATTTAAAAAAAAATTATCCTGTTAACTCAGTGTCAAGTTTAGGTTAGTTCTCCTGGGTTCCTTGGTGGGGCATTACACTTGGTATCAAAGCCCATGTTTCTACACTAGGAGATCTGGGAATTTGTATTCCCATTAGTTATCTTTTGATTTTAAAACATTGAAACAAACATAAACATAAAACCTTGATGTATTTAAAACCATTTCTTTGTGATTATTTGGTTTCTTTTGATGTTATTGGTTTAGATGTTGGTTCTGAGTTGTGGTTTGGTTCTGGTTGATTCAGGAATCATGCCTAAATCTAGAGCTGCTAGAGGCCATGGTAGAGGCCATGTTGATGTTCGTGGTAGGGGTAGGAGTCATATTCCTTCCCCAAATGCCAGTCAGGACAATGCTTGTCAGCACAATAGGGATGAGTGTTGGGCTGAGTTTGTTGAGCCAGACGCTAGGCAGATGTTGAAGGCAATATTAAGTCATCTTCCTGAGAAAGTTAGAGTGGATAAGGATGCTTCTCATCATTCTCAAATAGAGCAGAGAGAGAGGGAGAGATCTAGGAGCCCTCCAAGGAGGACTGTTGCAATGGATCCAGAGGTTGTGGTAGGGAACCACATGAGGGATCTCATGAGAGTTCCACCTACTCCCTTTGATGGGAAAGGAGAAGGGTTGGAAGCTGAGACTTGGCTTATTGCATTAGAGAGGGTTTTTGCTATGCATCCCTTTAGTAGCAATACTAAAGCTAGGTATGCAGTAACGCAACTCTCCAACTTTGCAGTGAGATGGTGGAAGATAGAGGAGGAGAAGTTAGGTCTCCATATGGACACAGTGACATGGGAGTTATTTCTTGATTATTTCTGAGAGAACTTCCTCTCTAATCAGTGGAGGTAGCAGAGGGTGGATGAGTTTCATAACTTGAGGTAGTTGACCATGTCAGTGGTAGAGTATGAGCGTCGATTCTTTGAGCTCAAGCAGTATGCTGGTTATGGTCAGGATTCAGCCCTTATGGTTCAACACTTTGTTAGAGGGCTTAGTGAACGCATCATTGGGGAAGTTAGACTCTTTGAGCCTACGAACCTCAGAAAAATAGTTATTAAAGCTACCCTTGCAGAGGCGAACCTAGCATTGGGCCATGGTGGTCAGTTGGGAGTGCAATCTGGTGTACCTATTCCTTGTTATAAAGGTAATCAAACTCAAGGAGATAGAAATTCTAGGAACCCTCCTATAGTTTTGAAGGGTAACCAGAGCCAGCAGGGTAAGAGATTATTTCATGGCACTAGTGGTGGTTCTCAGTCAGGGAACTATCGCAACTGGCTGCGCAGTATGTGCAATAGGATTGATCGGTCAGTTTAGAGTTTGCATCAGGATGCTAGTGGGGGCATTTTTCTTCAGTGTAGTGCACCTTCAGTTAGAGGAGGTGGTAGTAGAGGTGGTTGCTATTGTTGTTGGTAGCTTGGTCACATTGTGGCAAATTGTCCTCAGCTTGCATCGCAGTGTTTGAGTCAGAGACTGGGGAAGGGTCCTATGGGAACCACATGTTGAGCCTTTTGTGACTCAGTTTGATGTTTGGAGTTTAGAGAGTCATATCTCTACCTTTGTTGTAGGCTTCTAGGAGTAAGCCTAGTTTTAGGGGAGGAGGATGTAATACTCACCTCTAAGTTTGTTTTTTAGTTTTGGTTGCCGAACTATTTTAGGGTTTTTCATGTATGTGTGGTTTATTTCAGATGGTTTAGAGGATATGTATGTATCAAATTTCAGTATGTTATTGATTCATTGGTTAGAGTGTTTCATCTCCTATTTGCATATGATTTATGGTTATTTCATGATGTTGACGTATATGTTAGGATGTCATTTTGATTATGGTTTTCTGACAATACTAACCCTAGGTTTATATGTACATGGATCATTTATATGTTTTGTGTTACTATTTGACGTGCTTGATATGGTATGCGACAGAGTTGTAGTTACTTTCTTCGGCAAGATCCACATGATAAACTGGTCTCAACCATTGTTTTCTATATTATATGCATGTATGCTCGTCTTTGTGATGACAGGTTTGCAGGTAGCGGGCTACATCTTCCCTGAATTGGCAGGAGTGAGCGTTCCCTATCGCAATATCTCAATGGTAAGAGAGGGGAGAGCATTCAGGTCCAAATCCACACCCTAAACGCTTATTTTTTCCTATTGATGGATAAAGAAACTGATTGACTACCCTAGTGTTTGAATATGTCAAGTGACATGGATTCGTGAGCCTTTTTGTGTGTTTGTGGTTCTATTTCAGTTAATTGTCTATTTCTATTGATTATCTGTTTAGATGAGTTTTAGGTGATTTGATGATGCTTTTAGCTTGATTTATTTAATGAGTTTTCATGGTAAATATTAATGTTAATTATTGCACCTGTAATAGGGTAAAACATTGATATATGAAATATATGGCTATTTAATAATTAAATACCAATATTTAATTAATTGATTTAATTATTAAGTCTTGATTAAAATAATTGAGATTTAATAAATATTAAATTCAATTAATTGTAATTCATTATGCATAGTTGAATTATTGAACATCATCTTAAGTTGCATCGTTAATTGATTTATTTAAGTGAAATATTATCTCATGCATTTTCAATTTAACACTTTGCTTTAGAATTATAAAGTTGAGTTCATGTTGCATGCTTTAAGTGAAATTGAAAATAAAGGAATAATTATAATTAATAATTAGATAATTTATTTTCCCTTTAGGGTTTTCATTTTTTGAAAACCTAATTGCTTGGATTATCTATATCTTTGTATTGGAGGCCTTTTTGAAGGTTGTTCAATCAAGGAGAAGGAGAAATCAGGTGATTGGGATTTTGAGGAGGTTTGCTTGGATTTAGAATTCATCTTGCTTGGATTTGTGGGTTTGATCATCTCTTCTGTTCCTAAGGTAGGATCTTGAGCTTTTCAATTCTAGTTTTCAGATCCCTGTCTTCTATGCATCTAAAAACTAGGATCCTTTGCTTGATCTTCTCTGTTTGTGTATTTCGTGATTCTATTGATTAAAATGATGAAAAATGCGTTCTTGGATCTATTTGTGTTTTCTTTCATCTTTTCATGTCAGATCTGTGATTATGAGCATGAGGGTTTCATTTATGGGTGTTGAATGCCGATTGGGCAAAAGGGTTTTCCTATGAAAGATTTATGTTTGGTATTGCCCTTAGGGTTTCATTTTTAGGGAAAAATTCATCTTTGAATGATAATCTTGTTAAATTAAGAAAGTTAGCTTGGAACCCTCAGATCTGTGTTTAGCTCACCTTGAATTGTAGAAAATTTGTCTTCATCAGTTGCATGTTGAAACCCTGATCAGATCTGCAAGAAAACAATTGAAAGGAGTTAATTTGCATGTTTAGGAAACAAGGAAGCCTTTCTTGATAATATTAATTATTAAATTAGAAAATCCCAGGGAATATAGTAGACTATATCATATTTTATGTAGATGGAATAGAAAGTTCTTGGAATCTTTAGCATATTATTGAAGTGGTAAATTTCATATCAGATTATAGCATGCACATGATTCATCATACTTAATACAATCATTCCACTTATAGGTCTCTCCTTGGTGTCAATCTTATGACTTTTGGGTTTTTTGATTCATTTCATAGGGTTACAAATGCATATGTTTTATTTCATAGTTCTTGATCTAGGATCAAGTGAAACATACTTTGGATAGGGCACGAACTTATTTTGAATGTCTATAAAAGGATCTAATAAGCAGTGGTTGGTTTGGAGTGATTGTGTTTATGTCTTTGAATCTTTGACAGTAGTTGGTTCATGTCTCTGTATTTACATTTGAGATCTTCCCAATGGATACTGCACTGATCAAGGATTAGTCAATTTTGATGAGATATATTTTTATAGGTGTTGGGCTATATCCTGCATCTTATACATCAAAACCATTTTCAAGTCCTAGTTTTTTTCTGGTTGTTGGTTGTATGTCCTACTTGGTAATAGAGAGTCAATAAATGCCTGGTTAGTATTTAGCACTTTCTTACAATGATATGTTTTTATAATCTACCATGTTGAGAAGTTGTAAAGAATTATATGTTGTTTGGATTAGGTGCACCCGCCTTGGTTTTGCAGAACCCGAACTATAGAAGTCTGTCTTGTCCCTATAGTTGGTCCAATTGTCTTGTAGAGATTCCATACTTGGAAATAACCACTCCTAATATCAGTCTCAACGCATATTTGTAGCTTTAGATAGAATAAACATTTTCAAATACAAACAAAATGGTGACTCTACTTGGGACATAAAAGAAAAATTGATCAGTGAGTGTAAGTGAGGTGCTTCCTTTCCTTGCTAAGGAAATCTTAGAGTTAGTTATAGAGACATGCTTTTCAAGGTGATATTCCTCATAATTATAAGAGTGAGTCTTTTTTTCTTTTCACTCATTGCAAATTTTCTAAAAGTCATAATTCTGAAAATGTTACAAATATTATCTCACTTTTGGTGAGTGGCGACTCTGAGTTCTGTTATTTGCACTAGTGTGCATGATTGAGGAAAGACTAGAAACCATAGGTGGACTTGTAGTGAAGAGGAAGTAGATAATGGGACTCCTTTGAATATGAGAATAGTCAAGAGAGGAATCATTAAAGACCCTATTGGGGTGTGTTTTGAGTTTGTTGTTTTAAAGAAGGCTAGAGTTGGGAATTGCTACTCAACTATGTCAAAAGTTTCCTCTGCAAGGAGGTGGAAACTCTACAAAATGTTGAAGGTTATTTGGAGGTGATTTCACATCCCCAAGTTTGCAGAAACTTCATCACATCCAATTATTTCATTTTCATTGAATGATCTTTATTCTATGAAAACATGTCTTTTAAATTTTTACCTATTAAGTGGCTAGCACTAGTGAAAGGGAAGAGGGAGGCAGTTTGTAATTATCCTACCTACTAGGATGTCTCAAGTGTATAGGAATAGGTTGTGTGGGGTTATCAATTTCAATGGTTTCCTAGGTTTCGCACATGCTATTCCATCAAAATTCAAGGACCACTTTCCTAGGTTTAGTGGTTTGAAAGGGGAATCTGCTGAGAAACATCTAGATAGTTTCAGTATTTTGATAGATGAATATGAGGTGGATCATGAGTAAATTATTATGTAGTTGTTTTCTCAATCTTTAATAGATGGTGCAAGAGATTGGTTCTCTTTCTTGCTACCTCAATCTATCAACTCATGGGCATAATTGCAAATAGGATTCATTGAGTAGTTCAAAGAACATGTGAATGTGTGTGACTTGATCACTAATCTTTTAAAGGTGTGTATTAGAGATGAGGGGCTTGTCCTTGCATTTAATCTCAGAATTAGTAGAAATTTGAAAATAATCCCTAAGAAATGTAGACACCATGATGCCATGGATTTGGTTATTTATCAAAATTCATTTGGAAAAAGGATGGGATACTTGTTGAGAGATAAGAAGCCTCAGACATTGTATAAGGCTTTTATGGAAGGACTAGATATTGAGAACAATCTAAAGTATGCAATCATCTCAAGCCATTTTTCAAAGGCAGTTGACAGGGATCATTGTTATAAGATATTTAAAGCAATTGATAGATGTGAACCAAAAGGTGATATTCATTGTCACGATGTTTCTAATTTTGCTAATCCTTCTAACCATGTTGTAGATTATGTACCAAGACAAAATTTGAATGAGGAGTGTGTTCTACAATCAGTGGTTACCCCTTACATTGACGACAAAATGGTAAGGAAAGAACTATCTAATATGGATGCCTGACACATGGATATATACAAGGGCTACACTCCAAATAAAAGGGAAACTACTTTCTCTAGTCATAAGCCTGCAAAGAAGAATTGTTTGCAGCTAGGTGTGGAAAATTTAGAGGAGGTAGGTTATTCTTCAGATGATGATTTTGAAACCTCAAGTGATGAAGCTTCATCAGACTTTTCTTATACTTAAAGTGAGGATGAAGAATGCATATTATGGCTAGATGAGGATGATGTTTCTCAACCCATATCTTTATCACATAAGGATACTCAAGAGGATATGTGCCAAGAATTGGCGGAGGAAGAAGATCCAAGGTGTCAGAATGGTCCTGATTTGTTTGAGGACAAGATGATGGTTAGTATGCAACCTTGTGAAAAAGGTGAGACTTTGTCACCTCTTAGATTTGTCTGTGAGGATGCTGATTCATTGGAAACAATGATGAGTTTCATAGGCATGTTGGATAAGGGATGATAATAAAATAATTTTGCACCAAGGAGAAATCAAATGAAGCCTTGTGACAATTTTGATTAGTCAACCTATTTCTTTGATTCAGATGACTTTCCATGTGAGCAAACATTGAGGGATTATGCATCTGATGAAAGTGATACTAATTTTCAAAGTTTTGATGATAGTTTTTTAGTTTCATTTGGATTAGTATCTTGTAATGCCTCAGATAAGGAGGCAAGGGTAGATAGTTATATAGAGCTTTCATGTAGTGATGATGAGTTCTCCTCTTGTTCAGAATTTGATATTTCTCCCTTTGAAGAAGGTAACTATGGCATGGATGTGAGCTATCACATTAGTATATTTTCTAATGTGCTATTTGATATGGATAGTGTTTTGGATTAGCCAATCCTTTTTCATAATGATTTTGATAGATTTTGATAGAGATATGCATGTTCTTTCTAATCCTTTGTTTGAGGATTGTGATGAGGAACTAGATAGTGTGAATGGTACCAGCTATATGGTAGAATATGAGTGTTTCTCTTTTCATATGGACGACTTTGCAGGATGTGTTTGTGAATCAAATGATGATAGGCATTGCCCTATTTCTGGTTTTCCTTTACTGGTGAATGCAATATGCATGTACCACATCAGTTTCCTTTCCAAGTTTTTCTTTATTTTCTTCCAAGCTTAAATAATGAGTATGTTGATACTATTTTCTATATTAATGAGCTAATGGAAAATTTTTGCAGGTCCGATCAGACAAATGGAAGATAAATGTTTTCTTGCTTCTAGTACAAGGAGTGACAAAGCTTTTTTTTTATAGAGACAAGTGAAATCTAATTTTGGTGATGGAATCCTTCCATCATGCCTGGTTTGACTCCTTCAGATCAGGAAGTAAATTGTAAAGGTTTTGTTTTTGCTGGTAGGGGTAGGTTTTCCTTCTGTTGTTTCCTTTTTTCTATCTTAGATTTAGTTTACCTTCCATTTTTTGTGTGGTCTCGTCTTCTTATCCTTGAGATTCTCAATCCTTATTATGCCTGCAAGAGACATATATCTCCAGTATGAGCCACTGTTAGAGCTATTCATGAAATTAGGGTTTCCTTGGCAATACTAACCAAAAATAAAGAAAAAAATTAAACTAATACTCTGTTAATACTGGTGCTCGGTTTATACTATATTCCTCAGGTTGCATATGGATTAGTAAGGTCGCTCGGTAGTGTTTCTCAGTGATACTATTGTTATCACTTGGGCTTGTCACTCAATTTTTCTCTTTGGGGTTACTCATATCTGTCTTAGTTTTCTGGTCTGTTGTCGCATGAGTTGGTTGCAAAAGAGTGTTATGGCCTTATTTTTTCCCCTTTTGGTCACTTCTATGGAGTCGGACCAATCACTTTTGTCTCTATGTCTTCACTGGTGTGTTTTGTTTTGTATACACCTTTGGTAATTTATCCCACATTCTCTATATGTTGGGGTAACCTTAACATTTTTATGTGCTAGACTGTAGTAGTTAAGTGTCAAAAGGAAAGTGCCTTTTGGTTGATGGTTTGTGAAGTGTTGCGGTTAGTGATGGCCAACTGGCAGAGAGATGAATAAATTCTTGTGGGCCTATGTTAGAGATTATCATATGGTGACATGGATGAGGATGAGAAGTGGAAATAAGGAACAATCATGCAATTTGAGTCAGCAAAGGTCTAGTCAGATTGCATGGTAGCATAGAGCCAACATGTGGCAGGTATGATAGGTGACGAGCCCGATTGCTTTGATACATGGTGAGGCTCCAATAAGTGAGTTGGTGCCACATGGCATAGTCCGTAGGATGGTTAGGTGAGAGTGAGGATAGATTGAATCAGATAATGACACATGGCGGTAGATAAATAGGATCACGAAGGCCATATCAAGATCCAATGGTACTACAATACCACATGTAGATAAGTTGCAAGGATGTTAAGCATCATGCGTTCATGAATTGAGTGATGTGTGTCCCAGGTGATGAGATAAGGAGTGTGGGGCCTGCACGAGATAATATGGACACATGGTTCTAAGGTCCAATAAGAGGTTTCCACATGGAATTTGGTGGGTCCAAGAATAGGTGCATGTCGCTGAGTCTCAAATTAAAATTTTTTCTGACTTAAGTAATTTAGCTACTGAGCGTAGACCATAGATGAGGGTGAAAGATGTGCAGATGGTGTTTAATTTCAAGATAAACCATGATTTAAGTGAAAGGTTTGGCAGTTCGATGACTACGTTATCTCTGAGTTGCGCAATAGACCATGGTCAGGCCTGGGTTAAGTTAGTGTAAACTCCATAAAGTGACTGGATAACATAAAATGCATCAACAGTTCTATTTTAAAGTTACAAAGGGATATTGATCTTAGCCATTGATTGAGTTTGGCACCAAAGAAATAACTATTGTGGTTATTATTTTAAATTTTTAAAAACTTTCTTGTCATATTATTATGATGGTGTGTTCTCAGACCTGCAGGCAAATGGCTCGAGGTTGTCTTGGGTCGTGGTTAGTCTTAATGGTTCCATTTAGTTGCTAAGGGTGTTCACTGCTGGTCTAAATGCATTTAATGTAGTATGGTGGTTTCTTGGATCTTTGATCTCTTTCTCATTTAGGATGATTTTTGCCATGTTTGGCATGCTCTACATTTATGTAGTTGGATCCTTGTTTTTATTTTGGCAAGTGAATTATCCTAACATATCTTTTGGCCGATCTTTTGGAGAAATATGAGATTCAACGAGATAGGGCTGCATTGATGACTTGATGAGATAGTTGTTGAAACCCTATCCTAGGGTTTCATCTTTTTACTTATGCCTTTTCTTACTTATGCCTTTTCTCTTTCTTTTGTAAGGGTTCAAAAGTTTTGGTTTCCAATCTTTGTCCCAGGGAATATAGTAGACTATATCATATTTTATATAGATGGAATAGAAAGTTCTTGTAATATTTAGCATATTATTGAAGTCATAAATTTTAGATCAGATTAGAGTATCTACATGATTCATCATGCTTAATACAATCATTCTAATTACAGATCTCTCATTGGTGTCAATCTTATGAGTTTTGGGTTTTCTGATTCATTTCATAAGGATACCTATGCATATGTTTCATTTGATAGTTCTTGTTCTAGGATCACGTGAAACATACTTTGGATAGGGCATGAACTCATTTTGATTTTTCTACAAAAGGATCTTATAAGTAGTGGTTGGTTGGAGTGATTGTGTTTTTGTCTTTGAATCTTTGACAGTAGTTGGTTCATGTTTCTGTATTTTCATTTGAGATCTACCCAATGGATAAGGCACTAATCAAGGATTAGTAAATTTTGTTGAGATACATGTCAATAGGTGTTGGTCTATATCCTGCATCTTTATACATCAAAACCATTTTCAAGTCCTAGCTATTTTGTGGTTGTTGGTTGTATGTCCTACTTGGTAATAGAGAGTCAATGAATGCATGGTTAGTACTTATCACTTTCTTACCATGATTTGTTGTTATAATCTAGAATGTTGAGAAGTTTTAAAGAGTTGTACTTTGTCTAGATTAGGTGCACCCACCTTCATTTTGTAGAGCTAGAAGTATATAGGGCAGTCTTGTCCCTATAGTTGGTCCAATTATCTTGCAGAGCTTCGATACTTGGAACTAACCACTCCTAATATCACTCTAAAGACATATTGGTAGTTTTACATAGCATAAACATTTTCAAACACCAACAGCTGCCTCGCCCGACATGTAGCTCGACTAGTTGTGATTTGGGTGGGGTTAATTCCCTCCTCCCAACTAAAATTTAATTTAAAATATTTTTTTAAAAGTTTCTTTTTTTTAGTTTCATTTTTTTTGTTATATATATATATATATATATTATATATATTAAAATATATATATATATTTAACAGTATATATTAAAATATATATATATTTTTTAATTTTTATTTTACTGGTTTAATTTTTTGATGTCTGTATACATATTTTTTTGAAAACCAACAAGCATAAATTAAACATTCACTTTAATTTCTATGTAATTTTTAAGGAAAGATATGATATTTTTATTAAACAAAACTTATAGAAAGCTTATGTATTTTTTTTGTTTTCTTTGAGGATCAGATGGCGAGATGATTTTCAACTAGAACACAATTTTTCTAAATGAATCATATAGAAAGTTTTACAAAATCAAATGATCACAAGTTTCCACAATTTCCAACGAACATTCTGGTACCATTTGATTTCAGGCGTTTCTAGGGTTTAGCTCTCTAAAATGAAATCCTAGTTTACCCAATTTTTATAAAATAATTCAAAACAATTATTGAAAACCTATTGGACAAACAATAATCATATACTAAACTATTCAGCATGCATTTTTTATTCAAACACGAAGACATAATTTTTTGAGAATTATAATAAAGCAAGTGGGTACTCAAACCCTACCTTAAACACTAAAATATGCACTGAAGATTTTGAAGTCAAAATTATGAATCCTCTTTAATTCAATCTCTTTACTGAACTCGAAAGAAAAACCACCTACAATGATGTCTTTCCCAATCCAATCCAAAACTTCAAGCAACACTTTTAAACAAAATGACAACAAAATCCTAGAGCTCTCCCAAAAAACTTGTATTTAAAGCCTATGTAACCTCTAAAGTGACAGAAAAAAGACTTCTTAAAGACTCAAGCCCTAATTTGAATAAAAAATAGAGAAAGCACACAACTTTTCCTCTTTTTCTATTTTTTAAGAGAAAAAACATTAAAAATAAAACATTAAAACCCTCTTTAATTGCAATTGCACATTAATTGATTTTCAAAGAAAAGGAAGAAAAACAACTTTCCTAAACACATCATTATTCATTTATTTTAGATGCAAAATCTATTAAATATACTCACAAAAATCAAAAGAGCTTTTATCCATTTAAAATTGAAACAAATATTCAGTTTGAATTCAATAATTCAAAATTGAATGAAATAGTCAATTTAAATTTAATATTCCGTAATTGCATCTTAAACTATTTCAATAATTAAACATATGTATTTAATTAATCACATTAATTAAATACCCTACATTTAATATTTAAATAATTTCAACAAACGTGAACATGAATATAATCAATTTTACAATTAATTAAATCCTAGTAAACAATAATGATAGTCAAATAGAAGACAACCGAAATGAAACACAAACACATCAACTAGGAAGTAACCCTGAATTTTCATTCCTTGGAAGAATTCGGTTAGTGTAGAAAAAGTGATTCTTGTCCAATCATAGGAAAAGTAGGTTTAGGCTACGGTTTTGAATCTAATTGTTAACTCCCCTCTTTACCATTTGAGATGTATTATGTGCATGCTCACTCCTGCAAATTCAGGGAAGACGATGTCTTGTACCTGCAAACCTGTCACAACAAGCATACACATGTACATCCAATCCATAACATAGAAACAATGACAGGGATAGTTCAAATGTGTGGATATTGAAAATGCAAGTAACTATGATTCCATCCTCTTCCACATGAAACACATCATGCATACATAAACATGTAACCTAACCATACACATGCAAGTATGGGCTGAGTGCTCATATAGATCTAATATAATGCATGAGCAATAATAATCATGAAAGGTCATCTATTTCTAACACATTATATAGAATCATAAACACATAGATAATCCAACTAACTGGGATGTAAATGCTCACAACAACATATCCCAAAAGAATCCAGCATAACAACTGAAATAATAGCCTAAAAGTGTATGACATTAGAAACTAGAAGCAAACTACAGGTGGGTATTACATCCACCCACCTAGGATTAGGCTTACTCCTGGAAGCCTACAAAAAAATAGTGATATAAATCTCATAATCTCGTTGTGTCCTCCCAAGTAGCTGATGACTCATCATTTTGGTCCCATTAGACACTTTCCTACACAACGGTACAACCCCTGAGGGTTAAATCCCGCTACTATAGAATGTAAATGAGATCCAAAGCCAGCTCCAATCCTCTACCTACAAGGCATTCTAATCAATAACATGTACAATATCTCAAATATAACGTCTAAGAAAAGAAACAAGGAAAACATCATAACCAAGACATAGGCTGGGCGACAAAGAATTATGGTAAGAAATTGGTCCTATCCTCTCTAAGATCTCAAACAACCCAATAAAATGAGGTGTCAACTTCAACCCCTTGCCATAATAGATTGGAATCTTTCCCAGGTGCACTCTATGAAAAATCTATCCCCACCTGCAAACTACCTATCGTCCCTATAAACATATGCATACTTCTTATTCCTATCCTATGCAGTGATCAAGTGCTCACAAATCCACTCTACCTATTGCTCCATATCACAAAGCATCTCTAGACGAAGGAGAATATGGTCCTCCAATCTATCCTAACTCAAAGGTGTATGACAAGGAAGGCCATATAATGCATGGAACAGTGAGATGCCAATAGAGCTATGATAATCATTGTTATATGCAAACTCAACTAGGTACAAATAGTCCTCACAATGAGTCTGTCTATCCATGACATACATCCTCAACATATCCTCTAGCACCTGATTGACCTATTCTATTTATCCACTGGCATTAGGATGGTACACTAAATTTAAATTCAATGTGACACCAAGATCATGTTGTAATGAAGTCCAAAATGTAGAAGTGAATATAGGGTCTCGATCTGAAATAATCCTGTGAGGAATACCATGTACTCCTGCAATGTCCCGCATGAAGACTTTGGCTACTGAAGTCACTGTGTAAGATGACCTCATATGAGATAAATGATCCACCTTGGTCAACTCATCAATAGTCACCATGATAGCATCATGTCTACAAGGAGTCATAGGAAAACCTACTATGAAATCCATTGATATGATATCCTACTTCCAAGATGGAATGAGATTTGGCTTTAAAATCCCCGCTGGATGCTGATGATATTCCTTAACTCTCTGACATTCTAGACACCTAGCCACAAAATCAGCAATATCACTTTTGATACGAGACCAATGATAGAGTTGTCAAAGTTCTGTGTGCATCTTCTTGACACCAAGATGTGCTAAATAAGGTGCACAATGGGCCTAAGATAAAACTAATGTACATAGATCATCTATCTAGCTCAAGTGACATAAAAGACCATCCAACTCCTACACAAAACCTGAAAATCTACCTTCCAAGGGATTCTCTGACTCAATCTCTACCTTCACCTTCTTCTACCAAGTATATCTAGGATAATCTTGAAGAATTCTAGTTTGCAAATCCACACTAAGAGTCAAAACTAAGATAGCCTTCCTCTTACAACTAAAACAATCTACTACTACATTATTCTTACCTTGAATGTACTTGATCTCAAAATCATACTCACAAAGAAATTCCATCCACCTTTTCTATCTAGCATTCAAATTAGGTTGGGTAAAGATATACCATAGATTGTGATGATCACTGTGAAGCTTAAATTGATTCCGTAATAGAAAATGTCTCCAATGGACCAATGCATGAACTACTAATACTAACTCAAGATCATGCATAGGGTAGTTTAGTTCATGATCCTTGAGTTTTCAAGATTCATAAGAAATCAATCATCCTTCTTGCATAAGGACTGCTCCAATTCCTTCCAAGGAAGCATCAGTACAAATCATAAAGTCACCTCGGGCACTACTAAGATAGGTGCACTAGTCAAAAACCTCTTGAGGTTATGAAAATCCTCTTTAGAAACACTAGTGGGTGTTGGCCACTCCACAATTGCTTGTATATTTGAAGGATCTATTGAGATACCTTCACTAGAAATCACATGATCTAGGTATTGCACCTCTCGATGGAAGAAATCACACTTTTCCAAATTCACATACAACCGATTGTCCCTTAGGCACTGCAAAACCTATCATAGATTCCCTTCATGCTCTTCTATGGATTTAGATATATCAATATATCATCCAAGAAGACAAGAAAAAAGTGATCTATATATTCACAAAACACTCCACTCATTAGGCACATGAAGACTGATGGAGAATTCATCAAACCAAATGGTACCATGGTAAACTCATAATGCCCATAACAAGTATGGAATGTAGTCTTGTGCATATCTGCATCCTGGTTATGCAACTGGTGATACCCTGATTTGAGGTCATCTTTGAGAACACCTTGGCTCCCTTAATCTTATCAAAGAGATCATCGATCCTTGGCAAGGTAAAACTATACTTGATTGTTACCTTGTTCAACTATCTGTAGTCAATACAAAAGCGTAAAGATCTGTCCTTATTTTTATTAAAGAGGACTGGTGCTCCCCAAGGAGAAACACTAGGTCAAATGCTTCACTTTTTAAACAATTCCTCCAACTAAAGTTTTAGCTCAATCAGTTCATGAGTAGTCATCCGGTAAGGAGCTCTAGAGATAGGTTCTACTCTTGGAACAATCTCAATATGAAAATCTATGTCACACTTAGGTGGCATGCCTCGAATATCATTTGGAAAGACTTCAATAAACCTGTAAAGAATAGGATCATCGACACTAATAGATTTGACCCCAAATTTCGACCAAAATTTTTGACCAACTAGAAAAATTGTTTTATTTGGTCGCATTATAAAAGTTAAGTTTTCTTTTTTTTACTTTTATGCCCATGTTGGTCGAAATTTTGACCAACACATGCATAAAAGTAAAAAAAAGAAAAATAAACTTCATTTTACCACTTCCTATTACCGCCACGGCTGTGAATTTTTCTAGGTTGCAGAGCGAAACCAGTGCGGCACTATGGATTCGACACAGGTAATTAGATCAAGGGTTGCAACACATGAATTCTTTTAAATTTTCTTGGTCTGATAAACTAGATTTTAGTAATCACAGTTTAAAATTCTAGCTTTGAACACTGGTTTCATAAAATGTGGGTTATCCTACTTTCCCATCGATGGATGTGAACGCCGCCTTGGGAAACACAAGTTCCTTTCATGTATACTAAGAATTCAAAACCCCAAGCCTGTAACTATTCATCCATGCACGGAGGATTGATGCACTAGGCTAATTACTTAATATGTATTTAGCATACATGTCTATCAGGGCAGGCCTTTAAAAGCTATCAACCCTTGTGCTTCCAAGGTTACCTTAGAAGTGCATACTATTGTTCTGCTAGGTTAGGGAAGTTGATTTCTCTGCTTCTTATACTGATGGATTCTATTAATAATAAACTTCCCCAAGAATTGATTAGAGAGGTCCTTATGAGAGTACCATACTTCTTTCATAACAGT